>DVQP01002858.1:0-11746 GCA_018231745.1 Danaus eresimus
TGTTTATTAATCCAATACTTATACAACATTGAGCAGTTATATTGAGTGTTTCTTAGTAAGGCATTCACAATCACTCGCCGCATAATGCCTGCGACTCAAACGGCAACACTATTATTTATATCTGCTATTAGCATAAATGTTATGACACTGTCTCTGAGGAATGTGTACAACTGTCTTTATATTAATAGTTTCTTATTCTACATTTTAGTGTTTCAGAAAATAATTGTTTAATAGACATGTATTTATGTATATGAATAAAAAATATATATTTCTAAACTACAAGTATAACATTAAAATCGATTCACTTGCCATTGTAAGTTTAAGTTAGCCCAACGAATTTGTACTTCATTTTAGTCATTCAGAGAATATAATTCTTTTGAAAGCACTAAGTAATTAGTCTTGCAATTAGCAAAGTGGCGGACAGACTAGCTTTCTACTAAACTAAACTATGTCAATAAAGATAAATTCTGTGCCGTGAATTTGGGTTACATAGCAATGTTTTTGTTATAATTCAGCGAGAATTTAATATTGAGAGCCTAAAAATTTTATTATATGTCATTTGTAGTCCAGGACTTTAGTTTGAGTTGTCATCAATATAAATCTATTCTAAAGCAGTACAAATTTTGTATGTTTAATCACCTGCCTATACAACCAGATATGTTTTATACATCAGACTGATTGCTTATTAAAATATATGAAAATATTTTTCTTATGTTACACGTTACTTATATATTAAAATGTGTTCAATTATTTGTGAATGCATGGTTGGAATAGTTATTGTTATGTAACTATGGCTGTGTTTTTCGGGTTTACCTGAGGTATTAGTTATCATGGGTAATGGTGTAATGTTGCAGTGGTGAGAATGATGGCAATCATGCAGGATAGGAACAGCTCCGAGGTGCCGCGAGAGTTCTTGGAGACAGGTCGGACGGGGCGGAGGAACGCCATGCCGGATATCCTACACCCCCAGGGGGCGGAGGTGACCACCGCTGACCTACCCTCACGGCTCCAACAGCTCGTCACCACTGGTGAGATCCTCGGTCCTGTCTTCATTATACTCCCTTGGTTAAATTTAAATCATTCCTCCATGTTGATCAACTTAAACTGTTTGTCTTATTCAATTTAACTTAAATCATTTTTGTATTAAAGTTATGTGATTTTGTCTTAGAAAACGGAACCGTATTAAATTAATTTTGTCTGTTTGTCTATCAATTCTACTTCTAAGGAACGCTGGAATATATTGGCCTAAAATTGATATTAAATCCTTTATATTTTTAAGTGATCGTATTTTAAGGTCATTTAGATCCGGTGTTTCGCATATTTTATCGCTCTCGAGGTTATTATTACGTATAGGGGACTTCCCGATGACCTAGAATTATTTTATTCGACAAAATAATTTCAGGTAGCATGTTTAACAATATTTTACTATAACAAGCTCATTTACGTTCAGTAAACTATGATTTACGTACATCTATGTATTGGAACTACAGTTCTGTGACGGCAAACTAAACTTTGTATCTGAATAGAAGATTCCTTCATTAGGGTTAGGTTGTTTTAAATGTGGCCTTCGTCCGTGCAAACGTGCACAGTGTTTCCTGCAGCGTCGTCTAAAATGGAGGAGACACGATCCGGTATTAACTTAGGAATGTTATGAAATTTAACAGCTTCGATTGAAGTCACAATAAGGATTTCTTTCATTAAAAGGACTTTTTACTTATTCATTTGACAGAATAATTGGCGCGAAATTCGCTGACAGTTAAAATGATAAAAAAAATATTTATTTGCCCAAGACGCGACGTCTTTTTTTTTAATAAGTTTTTAATTATATATACAGAGGTATAAAACTTACGCGTAGTGTTTTATTAATTCTGCGGTGTGAGCCTTGGATGTGGTGTCGGTTATAAATAAACCAGCATTTCCCTCTCATATGAAGTCGTTCGAAGGACAGCGAATGGAAGGTCGTTTAGAACATGTATGAGAGAGTTAACAATAATATTATGATTATCTATAATAATATCTGGTCGTTAAAAAAATTTTAACATTTCGAATTTATCAAAAATTTATATAACATAAATAAAAATATGTTGAATATCTCGTTCTATTTAATTTGGTTAATAAATGAATAATAATACAATAGCAATCGAATGTTAATATTGTTGTTAACTGCTTTATATTTTTTACACTGGTATTACTCATAAACGCTATTGCTCATATAGTTACATACTATGTATGCACTTATTGGTTTAATTGAGATTGCTTTTTCAATAAGTATGGGCAAAAAAATACAGAAAAACATATATGTGTGTGTGTGTTTTATATAACATACTAGCTGTTACGCGCGACTCCGTCTGCGTAAGAAAAATAATAAGAAACGATGAAAAATTTTTAAGCTACGGAGCTTAAAAATTTTTGAATGAAGGCTGAAGGCAGGGCGCATACGGATGCGCCCTGCCTTCCACTCGCGCGTTATAATTTCGAGATGGGATTTCCGGATCTTGATAAAAAGTACCCTCAGTTACTCCATATTACATCAGCTACCTGCCAATGAAAACCCCGTAAAAATTAGTCCAGCCATTTCTTAGATTAGTCAAAACAAACAGACAGACAGACATTCATTGTAAAAAAAAATGTTATTTTGGTGTATACCGTACACATATTCAAATGCATGTAGTAAAAAACTGTTTTAACAATAGTACAAACAGACAGTCTCGTTTTTATATTTGTATAAATTAATTTGTATTACATCATAGATCAAGTGATTACTACGGTACAATCTTATCTTAACTGTACAGCCAGCAATCCCTGATGGTAATAAAATGCCTCGCTAATTGGATACATTCGATCATGTGCACTATCTTTACAAAGTGACAAAAGATATATGAGTCCGCTGAATGAGCAGCAATGACGTCCATTTTATCTGTTTGACGTAATGTGACACAAATCTGATTGCTAATGGCCAATAAGCTGATTAGGACCGTAATATCTCAGAAAGAATCCTACGTGTAGGCATAATCGCAAAACGATTTTTTCACCATATTATTATTCGTTTTAATAAGATTCAGACTTTCTTCATCTTAGTATTTTTGATATTACATTGAAATAATCCACAATAGTAAGTACGTCGCTTAGAGGTTATCCTTTCTAAACAAAAATTTTAAAACAAAAATACGTAACGTAAACCCAGTGAATTAGCTGCAATTTGAATCGAATAGTTTTTAAAATTTAAATTTAGAACCGATGACGTCATCAACCCATGAGAAATGTGAATGTCATCGTTGTTAGAAGTTAATACAGATAACAGGAAACAGACCGAAGTTATATAGCATTGTGTATATGAAGAGACAGTTGACGCTTCACAAATTAATTAACTGATTAATAGTTTTCTACTTTATTATAATTATCACTTTATTATAATTGAATGGTGTCTGTTGTGTATGACGTCAGCGTAACATACGAGTTTATAATAACTATTTTTCTCATATAATACTTCAATGTGCGCGTGTTGAACGTCCGCCATTTTATTTGTCTCGCGTCATTTCCACGGACAGGTCCTTGGTATGACTGTCTAAATCACAAGATGTTTGAGGATTTGTCACAGTTTGAGCACGCGGTGTATTCTTGTATCGAATACAAAAGGTAAATGTTTTAGATAATAAGTTTTAACCGATAAGGACGACGGCTGTTTAGTTGATTTGTAATGCTCGAGAGATTCTTGATGGCTTAGAGTACTAAACATCGGGTTTATACATGTATAACGTAATATATTAAATTGGCATTTCTTTGCAAAAATTTATTTTTGCTAAGCGCACTGTATCAATATATAGTATATACCCATACTTTTTATTAGCATTTATTATCTATCCGTATGTCCGTTCCGGGTAATCTCTGAAACTGCTGAACGTATTTTGGTGGGACTTTCAGCGAGGGATAGCTGATGTAATTAGGATTAACATAGACTATGTTAATATTACAACCATTATTTTTTTTACATACATATGTGATATTAAAAGCTATTGAATAAAATATAACTGTCTGTCTAATGTCCAATCTAAGAAGTTTTCTTCCCGTGTCTTCAGATCCAGATAACCCTCAGCCGGGCACATCTAAGAGCGACCTTGAGCAAGCCAGCGCTGACGTCACTGAGAAGAAAGACACCTGCAGTTGAACTGTCCCAAGACAATCCCGGTTCTAGCTGGTCTCATACAAAGTATATGTAATCTCAATCAGCTGTATAGTATTACTTAGCACTTGGTAGAACTAGGTGCATACAAATGTAGCTCTTATGTCCTCTACGAGAAGGTAGATTGTTAGTACGTTCGATGCGATTAGCCGTCGAGTCTATTAATTTCCGCTACGTTGTATCTCAAATATTTAATTAAAAATATGTATATTTAGTTGTGTTTTAAAGAAATTGTTTTGTTAAGAAATTTTGCTACAATTTATTTATTGTTTTTGTTTTCTTAGCGTCAAGCACGAACTGTATTTGTAATTCGAGCGTGCTATTTCAATAGCTTAGATTTGTTTTAAAAGTCATACACAGATTATAGATACTGATATTTCGTTTTAGTTTATAAGTTATATTTTTTAATCTGTATACATGTTGTGACGTCATCCAAGTGACGTAACTATTGTATAATCTAACTAATAAATTTTTATTTGTTCCAAAGAAGTTAATCTTTATAGTTAGAAATATACCGAATAATGTTGTTTGAGTTCTGACAGATATGAGACATATAATTTCCGTCACTTGTATGTTCGAAGCGCAGTGACTACATATAGGGAATCGGCCAATTCGAGTTAAAATATCTTATGATATTTAAAATATTAAAAACTATGAACTAAACAAGGTTAACATATATTTAGTTGCTAGTAAATGTCTTTCCTAGTAGTCATAGCAAATCTCAAACATATTTCTATTGACCTTTAATTCTTTATACATACCCATATGAAATTATATATTTTTTGTATCTGTAATGTGTTAATATCAAAAATTTAATTAATATTTGTAAATCGATGTACTACGAAAATTGCCTTTCTATCTGTCGTACATCGAATTGATATCAACGTCTCTCGAGTTATCTGTGACTGTGTTAATTAATATTCTATGTGCTGTTTAGTATACTCTGTGTCATGTACACGGAACTCTTTGGTGGAATAGTCTATGATCTGTGCTTTTTTACTAGATACTTCTATGAGACATATCTTTCCTTTTTCATGCATGATGTACCGCACTATGATAGTCCAGTATAGATTAGAATAGATGTAAATTAATTGTATGTAGCGTAACATTTTTTGTACGTTTGTACCGCGGGACGCTTCGTCAATCTGTACATATCCTCACTATCATGTGACTAGAAAAGTGTAGATACGTCGTTCATTGGCTGTATACATATAGATTATATAAATTAATAGTTTATTTTCATTTAAAAGTACATTGGTATAATAAAAATATAACTAACGCCACTATGTATTTTTAAGATCTGTAGAATCTAAACGCACATATGTCTATGTCAATTATGTGACACTAGCTTATTATTATTATTACTTTTTATATTATGGCCTTCCTCCGTGCAAAGACGTGCACAGTATATTCTGCCGGTGCCGTGTGCCCTATCTTTTTTGACTGTCTTTGTTACGAAAATGTCATCTGTCAAAATTGAACCATTTTGTGTTGTCCTAAATGTCAAAAGTATGAAATACATCAAAAAAAGATATTTCTGTCCTGGACATTTAGTTTTAAGGTTCTCAATCACAAACTTTTATGTTTCTTGAGAGTATTTTTTTCGTACTTTATACTCAATTTGAAAAGTATAAGCATTTTCACAAACGATTACAAGATTTTTGAATTAGGAACGTGTCTGCGTTTATTCCTCATTAAAACATTTTTTGTTTACAACGTTTAATGAAAAATTTTATCAAATATACCACAAAAGTTACTATAAACTTAAATCTATGATATAGGAAGTTAATAGTAAAGAATGACAAACAATCAGATTTCTTTTTTATAGAAGCTTCAAATGCACTTATAACTACAAGTCAATCTTGCTATTTATTGCAATGTAATTCGCAAAACAAGCATATCTTTGCGTTTAGTGGGAGTTTTTTTTACCGGAACACCGATAGTATGAACGTGTTCTATTTAGGCGCTTTGTTAGTATCACCGAAGACTGAACGAGGAGCGTTAAAACTATACAGTGACATAGGCAGCGCATTTTACATTAGCTATTAAAATATGGTAGCCATAGTCAAATCTGTAGACCTTCTTATGTACCTTACTCGCATAGATCTATAAATAAAAATTGTTATGTTCGTGCTATGTTTTTTTGGGCTGTGTAAATATAAATACATGTTTTACAAAAGTTTATTGTTTCATTCTCCCGCCGTCCGTTAGCTGTATGATGACAAATATTTTAAGTCCATAATCAAGAACTCCAATCGACGCATAAACCGTCAACAATTTGAGATATTGTTCCAATGTATAAAGTTAACAAGCTAAAATCCTTAAACCAACCATTTTCATTCTTGTCTTAAAATTATATTTTATGATTAATATATAATTAAAATAATATATTGTACACTTAAGCAACTTAATACTTAATGATTATATTCGTTTGTGATATAATAGTTGATCAATATCGACATTTGTAATGTCTAAAAAATCTAGAAAATTTTATTCAATAATACCATATCCTTTTAAAAACGTACTCTTTTACTTTGTAAAGCTACCCTAGTTAATCTACAGCTTTAAATTTTTCTAAGCTTTATCACTTTAATAACACAAAGACGTCTTTATTTATTCATCACCAATATATATTTTTAATATCAATCATGTATGATATAAAATTATATTCGACAAAATTAATTCATCGGGTTCTTTCTATAATACATTATTTAATTCAAAACGAAATATATTAGTTGAAATTGATAACTAATGTCTCCCTACGCAATAAAATAAAATATAAGGAATAAGAATACGATTTTTTTTTATAAAAGCCAATGATTTTTTTTTCATTTTTTTTTACATCTCTAATATTACCTTTTGATATTTTGCTGTCAATGTCAAAAGCTATAACGTAAATGTGGTCAGATTGACAGTTATACTTTTTATAAATTGCAACACACAGTTTCGTGATTGATGTTTCACGCACGGGATGTAGAGAAAGTAAATTTATATTTTTTGTAATTTATACGCGTCCGATGGTGTAATTATTAGGCCCGTGTTTTGAGAAATGCTCTCATTTGATTTACAATATTCACTGGAGTGCCAAAACAGGAAAATCGGTAAATTAAAATGTTGGGGAATGGTGATGACTGACACTTCGATTCGTGCCTATTTACAGTGATTTTATGAGTGTTTTTGTGCAAGTCCGCCAGGATGCCAAAAGGAGAGAACAGGCCGAGCGTCCTGTTGACTCCGGAAGAGAACGATCTGGTGTTTAGCCTCATCGGAGCTAAATGTCAGGTTAGTGACTTAGAACTGATGTGGCCTTCAATTACATTTAAGTTTGGTGATTAAGAAAATCATTATCAGCGTTTATCAGTTATGTCTAGATAGAGGTGTTGCGGGGAAGATAAAAGATAGTCATGTCAACAGGTTGATGTATTGGAAAATTTTGTCATGATTCTACTATAACTTTCTTACAAAAACTTTATACCAAAAATTTTATCATACAACACTTCGAAGTGACGGAAAATGAATTATCTGAATTTTATGTACATGAAATGTGAAATTTTAAGTTTTTGAGATATAATATTAATAAAATATTAGTCACTATTGATGATTAATGACGCTGTATTTGTATCATTACATAATAAACAATACCTAATTTATATTCAGGTATTTGTGACATCTACTACCACTGTTAACTGCACCAGTATAAACTTAATCGACATTATAATGTTCAGCTAGATATAAAGCTAATCAGAATAATTATAGTACAAATAATAAATAATTACTTTAAATTCATAATAGTTACATAAAACTGAAATAAGCTTACACTGAGATAATATTGGACTTATAATGTATGTGTTTGCATTCAAATCATTATTATATTAGATTATTAAAATTAATCTGTGGTGTAATCTCTCCCACCAGTATAATGTGACCTCTGAATGTCATATAACCAGTTACTGAGACAATGTCATGAATTATTCCACACTTGTTGCACTTGTTGTATAATATAAAAAAAAAGAAAACTTAACATTTCACTGTTACATAAACTGTTTTATAATTAAATGTCCATTGTTTGTATGAAGATTAAATATTAACGAGCTCTAGCATATAAAAGTTGATAGACAGATATATTGATTTGCATATCAAAATTGAACCTTATTACCCTTGTTTCTTTTGATATTTTTAAAAGATTTGATTGATATATAAATTAATCATGAAATCCTTAACACACTGTATGATATATTCAATCAGTTGTAAACACAATGGTCACACAGTGCTCTTTCATTAGCATTCACGACTTGGAGAAAGTGAGTCAGGAAGCAATCAAGTCACTTCCTGAGATCACTTGTCTGGTTTCAAACTTGCATATTGATGTCACAGACTATATAAAGCTACGAATGACATAATGGGCAGATAATTAAAAGAATAACTACATTAATATAATACGAGCTATTTGTATCAAAACTTCCAATTATAGTAAATGAGCAATTAGTGCAGAAATCAAATTTTCAATTAATTAACAACATCATTATGTAATTTAGGAATATTTAATCAGGTCTAACTTAACATAGTAAATAATGGCTTTGTCAATAAAATTTGTTATTTTAAACACTGAACTATAATCTAATTATCTTTCATGTGATGTATGCGAGACTCTTGTAAATATAATTCCTTTAATAAGTCTATAAACACAAATATAATATGTATCCTCTGGGATTTCAAATTGTTTCCCATATGCATTCATTTTAGTCCAATCTAAATAAAAAGTTATATATTCCAAAAAACCTGCTTCTAAATAAATACTAAAATATTTAAACAAAAATAAAACTAGTTTGGTTTCTTTGTATGGACATATACAGGTATATATATTGATATTATTATATATTGATCAAAACCAGCAGTTAAGCTTATGTCACATATTACGGCAATTTAACAATTGTGACATAACTAAAATAATGTTTATCATAATATATACTTATAACTGCCATAATTATATTTGTACATAAAACTAAACTGTCATAAAAGTAATATTTTAAATTATAATAATTATAGAGTCTAGCCACAGCTGTTGTGCAATTATTCACTACCGAGGGACCAGATCATTCGGAATGGAAGAAGAAAGACACGGGGGTGCTGTGCCTTATAAAAGATAATAGCAAACGTTCATACTTCTTCCGGATCTACTGCCTCTATCGGAGGTCGTTGATTTGGGAACATGAAGTCTATCTGCAGATCGAATACAAAAATCCCAGACCCTATTTACATACGTTTGAAGCAGAGGTAAATGTCACCTTAATCTACTGTTCTTTGCAGCATTGATATTCTTATCCTAAGTCTTCTGTTATATTAATTATGTATTGTTTCTTTCATTCCCTTCAGTTTTACATCCATAAATGTTTTCAAATTATAGTATAAAGGTCATTGAATGTGAGATGGGACACGTTACGTACTGTGACGTTTCAAACTTGTGCTAAGCGTACTGTTTAAACGAGTAACCATCAAATAAAGTAATACTATTTGTAATAAATATGAATAATTTATATATTTTTTTCTCATAGGAATACATGACGGCATTTAATTTCGCAAATGAAATGGAAGCGACGGTGCTAAGGAATATTCTTTTAGAGAAAATTGAGCTTCGCAAACAAAGACGACAAGGTTGGTGGCGTTATGTTCGAATATGAATTAAAGTGTATAGTAATGTACTTCATGAGTGTCCTCTAGACCCGGGTTATGATTGGATACAAGATCGACACTCGACGTTAAATTACATAGAGTATGGTTGACTATGAATAGATAACTAATTTTTCACGAATAATGAGTTCCAAATTAAATTTTTAATATTTTTTTTGTATGAAATTATCATTCACACGATCAGCATTGAATCTCCGACTTCCGGGATATCCCGTTCCAGTTACTTCTCCAATTACGTTATCGTGCTCTCACTCGTGTGAACTAGGCTTTTTAAATGAGGACTCGGGTTCGATTCCCGTTCGCGGAAATGAATTTTCACATCACATTTTCATAGTCATACAAATTTAATTCAGATCCAACAAAAGCATTAGTATTCGTCAATCAAATCATAAACGATGATTTCATTCTTATATTTGTTTATCTGTTTACAAACGACAAATTATCCCGCCAACAATGGTATTGTGTACAAACAGACAAGAAAAAACATAACAAGATGAATAATTAGCATATTATGTGAAAACAAAAAAAAAATACTATGATAATCGTTTAAAATTTAATTTACTCATAAATAGTTTTTTATATGTCAATATTTGGCGCCATTTTGACATATTGTATTGTTTATGACAGTGCGTAACAGCCGTTCGATGTTGGTCCCTCGTAATAACTCGACGGTTCAAGAGTCTTCGTCGCGGTACAACGGCGCCCCTCCCCCGCCGCCGCTCACCACCACCACCACTAAGACTAACACCCTCAGTGAGTTATTATATACACAAATATATAATATGCATATATTTATACTTTTTTTTGTTTTGTATATGCTAACATTATTTATTATATTGGCTGCAAAATATTAAACCATAAAGAACTTATTTTTTTATAGTTGTCAATATTTATCATATTATGAATGCGTTATGTAAATAAAGTTTTAAATTAATTGTGGCATGTTTATTGCTTTTTATTGTTATTTCTTTCATATTTCTACATATATAAGCTATATATAAACAAGTGTATGCATATGACAGATACCTTGAAAGGCTCGGGTAGGAAACCGAAAGCGCGCAAACTGACGAAGGCTGACATCGGCATGCCGAAGGACTTCAAGCACGTGTCACACGTCGGATGGGACGCTAACAAAGGTCATAAATAACAAACTATTTATATGTTATAATTAAAATATAAAAACTGCAGTATATGTACCAATGTACTATTAGCACTATGAAAAGTTCAAATGTTAAAATATTAATGTAACCTATGTCAGTGACGGTGTTATATTGGATATAATAAAATACGTAACAACAGTTGCAGGCGGTATGAAGTTCCTTGAAACAGATGATAGATGTCGCTTAACATAAACAAGTCAATAAGAATAATCTTAACCAAGTACAGGGTTTGACGTGGACCTGCCCGAGGAGAAGCTCCGCTGGTTCTTCGACAAGGCGGGCGTGTCGGAGACGCAGCTCAACGACCAGGAGACGAGGATGTTCATATACGACTTCATCATCAAGAACGGCGGGGCGGACGCGGTCAACGAGGACCTCACGGACGAGCCGCCGCCGCCATACTGTGAGCTGACTCACTTATAAAAACACACACACATATATATATATAAGAATCAATCATTAATTATTATATGGAATCTCATGATAGTCTGTGGTTATTACTTACCAACATACACACATACATGGGGAAATAAAAGAATTATTTGGGCAATAAATTCCGTATAAGTGTATTTTAGCAACTTTTTATAATCAGTATATATATATAAAATAATCTATTTATTTATTTCTAGCGGAGTCCCGGAGCCCCGCGCCGCCTGTCCCCGCCCGCGCCCCGCATCCCCCCGCGCCACGTACGTATTTATTACATAATTATAAAAAC
>DVQP01002859.1:0-11744 GCA_018231745.1 Danaus eresimus
GTGCTCTATCTATGCCGATTATAATATTTAAAATGATTACCTTGTATCTACTTTGTTATAAAAACGTTATAATTATATTGTTTAGATTGCATGTATATTTTTTGTTTTATTAAGAGTAAAATGAATTTATTAAAATGGAAAAGTTGTTTACTTTTTTATTTTGTTTCGTTGGCACTAATAGTTATTTTACTTCACCATGCCTGTTACGTCGTTAAGAGGTTTTGAGTTTATAACAAAATATAGATACAAAAATTACGTTTCAAATAGTTTTTAGTTTTAACATTTAAGCCAATTTAAATCAAAACTGATAAAAACACTGAATGCCATATATGTTTAAATCACTTGTATCAGCCGTTATTTTATCGTAATCTCTGCCGGAACGCTGACACAAGGAGATCGGAAATACGGAAAATAGTGTTATATTGAAAAATGAACAGTCAGGAGACAGGTGTTTCCATTTTTTCATCTTCATTGTATCAGACATATATAATATGATTCGATAATGTTGCGAACAATGTTACTACTCTACTTTGTTCTTAATATCGCGAAATTCAGTCCTAGGAAATACTAAAAAAAATTATATATAACAATAATATATGTAAATCCATATGTTATTATTAAATTGATATTTCTCCTTACTTCTTCCCTGTCCTGTATGTACTGCGGCCAAAGTTTCCGATTAAGAACGAGAAAGTAGTTCTTTGAATAAGACGGATTCAGACCTTTGTTTATTTTGAGGGCCGTTAGCGGAAGTTTCGCTCATCTCTAACAATGCGACATTTTTCGATATCCAGTCTTATTTCAAATGAATGAAGTCTAAAATTGCAAAATGCTTTGTATAGAATATCCTTAGACTTCTATTGTGTAAACATAAGGTATATATTTGTTTGAACTTTACACCGTGTTTGATAAATTTAATTTCTGAGGGCCCAACTTCCGTTCTTTGACGATATTTTTTGTGCACGACATTAAAATTAGTTGGCTGTTTAAATTTTATCAAAAAAATATGCTTAATATTTTAGAAGATTTTTCACATTCTTGTTCGACTTTTGAGACATTTTCTGAAAATGATTTCATTTTTATTTTAATTTTACACAGCAAAGATTTCAAATAACGCCACGAGCATTGTCATGTTAATAGTAATATTTTATTGAGGTATTTGTTACATCTTTTAAAGAACTATATTTATGAAGGAAATAAAATAAAAAAAAAGAAGAAGAACTAGTAAAAAAAAACGTTTGCCAAAATCAATATTTTATTATTTTTATGTTCGCAGTAACAATTCCTGAATTTTGTGGCTTATTTTCGTTTTATCTTTATTACTCGACTATATAATACCTTATTTGTTTTATAAGTTAAAAAAGCTTATATTCCCAATTCAGCTAATCATAGGAATAAGTAGTAAGATAGCTTATATTGTGAATAAATTGAAATAAAAAAGGTGAACATATCAAAAAACTATTTTTTTATTTAATTTCAAAATTTAGACGTTAGAGTGGTTAGTGAATAATAATAATATTACCGCCTAATTAATTAGCCATGAGCAATTTGTAGCATATAAAAGAGGGAAGTAGTGGAACGTATATATATAGCAGATTAATAATATAATTTCATATTATTAAATCATACAGGAACATAAAGCGACTACGCGATTTGTACCCAGTAGCTACAACATCAAGGTAGGACATTTGTCTCCAAAACATATTGGTTCTGTTAACTTAAAAGGTTTATCTGACAATCCTATTGCAGCTTCTGTCGAATGAAATTTCACTTTCTGCCTTGTTATTCCTTAATTAGTTGTACAAATTATTTCTTAAAAATAGCAAATATACTTGACTACAATATTCAACTTTATCATACTAAAGTTAGAGTTAAAATTTCAGAAAAAAATATTTTTATTTAAACAGCTACTAAGTTCTGTTAGTGGCTTTACTGGAACCATTGAATCTTAGTTCTAAATTATTAAATTTATTTGATGTTTATATATTTTTTATGTAATTTTTTATAAATAAATTTACTAGTTTTTGCCCGTAACCACCTCCGTGTGACCTTCAGAATTATAACCATATATATCATGGGTAAGCATTCGGCAGCGACATTTATAGTCAGTGTCACGTGATCTTATATAAAATACAACTGTTATGACGTATCCGGCGTTAACTGAACGGTATTGCTGAATAAATTATAGTCTATGTCTCTTTTTGATATCTACGCTACATAACTATAAAATTCCATAAAAATCCGCGCAAGTCTTTTGTTAGGAAGACACACAAACATCTATACAGTCATAAAAGCATTTTTTTTGGGGATATCATCTTTTAAGCACCTATCCAGGATGGGCAAGAGGGACTGCCAGATTTCTACTGACTAAAATTCCCCGTACCTACTGCTCCAAGCCAGGCAGCCATTGCACTCGCAACGCAGTTAGACGTCGACGCTGGGGCCCCCACTTTTGGTGGTCTGATGGCCCTTTAAGGCGCGTGGTACGCTACGCACGTTCCGCTCGGGACACTCATAAACCCTGAGCCCAATTAAAAATAACTACTTTGATTTTGGATTTGATCTAAATGACCTCCTACACATTTTTGGTATTTAGATAATTTCCCATATATACTTTTTTAAAAAAAACAAGGGAAGGTAAGAAATCAGAGCTGAGTGATTTAGAGTGTAATATATTTGGTGTGTGGTATTTAATTCAATGCACATCATCGAACAGCCGAAATTAATAGCTATGTAAATTGAAATGCACCTGAACATCGTAAATGAGGTGATGCTGCGTTTAATGTCTGCTGGGTAAAGGTACCGTTCCATCGATAACAGTTTATCTTATTAAAAAGTTAGTGAAGTGCAATTTTTTTTTTCTTTTATAATCATTAAAATCACTGAAGCTAAAACATTGTACTGTTTTTTAGAATTTTGACAGCAAACAAGCGCGAATATTGAAACGTTTAGTTCTTACGAATAGACAATACTTTTACATACAATATGTAAAATTAAAATAAAAATCTCTACACACACCACTATAGTTGTTACTCACACTTAACTGTGAAGATTCATCGATGTGTATATATTATTAATGTAATATGGTCACGAAATATCAAACTAGTAAAATATCAATCTAGTAAATATTGGTCATTACACAGTTAAATGACTTCTTATATATGGGAGATTAATGTTTATTCTCTGATGAAAGTAATATATGGTGAATTAAACAATTCATTAAGTTATGAGTGTCTCTCGTCATTTTAAGAACACTTGTGCTGAGCAGGTAGCAAATTTATCACGCTGGGACAATTTACGAGCTCGAGCTATGTTTATGACAAGGACATATGGGACCAGGCTATTTATGCAGACTCCGGCTGGGGGTGACTTTATTTTTTTGTTGAAATAACAGACTATCAACCAACATACTCTAAATTCTCTCTTTGTAATGTCATTGTCAATTTTCTTCTTTCCAAAACCAAATAGCCATGACGATGGTAACAATACACGTATTCCATAGCCTCCAAAATCTAATCTTAAAGTGATGCTGCTGTTTTATTTTCATTAGATTGTAAAGAGCGGCTTATCACATCCATCGTTATTTTGGGAGCAATTTAAATGTGCATGTTATAAACATGACCCGGACCCAAATTTAAAATTTAAAACAAACGAAAGTTTAACGAATCGTTCCGTTTGGTTGAAGTTTAAATTTATTCAAAAGTTGGACTTCATTGTTCGCCTAACTGGCGCATGGTTTGAAGCTCATGTTTTACTAGTATAATGAGCCTTAGATTAGTTCTAAATTCCCTATATTTTATATATGTACATAACATCAACGAAAACAGAAGTACATGCTAAATTAATTTAAATAAATTTTTGGTCACGACACGTAGCAAGAAACGTGTAAAAATTGTTCTAGTATCAGATATGTGTGTGGTTCATGATTATATTTAATAAAGACATCACTTCCCTCTGATGGGTCGAGTAAGGCTGTTGGGACGCGTGTTGTGACGCCATTACTATTCAAACATTGGAGGCGCTAAATCACGACTATCAAACATTTAGCTCGACACATGCGGTGTGCATCTTGAACAGTTCAGCTTAGAACACACTCATGGGCAGCATGTCTTAAAAACAACAAATATCAGCAGTAAATTATATTTAAACTATATTATTTTTCTATCATAAGTTTAAGACCAATTTGTTCAGTGTTATTGAATTTTTAAGTGCTATTCATCTACTATACTATCACCACGTAGGTAAGACGGAGGGTCGTTAGATTTAATGAAAGGTATTTGTTGAAAGATACAAATTTATTTTCTATAATATTCAACCGAGAAATATTTTTTTCAATCGAACATAGTTCCAGGTTTAAGCAATATTAAAGTGGCGTGCAGGCTGTTTGCAATATAAATACATAAATCAGAATATTATTGTTTTAATTCATTATGATCTATAAAAATAGTGATGACTTACACATTTCCTGGTTTTGTCTCTATACGAAACTGGCAAAATGTGTTAACTTTATTGAATGACATGTACCTGTCCTAACAACACCCATAAAACTATTGTGAGTGGTCGAGAATTAGTAATCATAATATCTCCGGTCGCAATCTGTTTGAATCCATTTTTAAATAACTTAGGTTCAATGTTTTTATCACATTCCAAGCAAAAATACAATAGCCGTTATACGAAAGTATATTTTCTTGTAAACGGTCTGTTGTTTTTTTTTTTGTTTTATTGTTTAGGATATTAAATACATTACCAGAAATATATTAGTAGTAAGGCTCAGTATCTCAGAGATCTTTCCGTACCACTATTTAGCATAGTTAGTATTCTAATATGTCGATTAAAGTTTAATAATATTTGTATTTCTTATATTGACCTTCCAATTACCAGGCCTATTTTTATGTTAACATTTTTTGTGTTTAGGAGGAATTAATTTTATACAAACTTAAAACTGTGTGTTAATTATTTGGATAAATACAGCAAAACAACATTTAGAAAGGAGACACGAATAAACAGACTGACAAAATATTTAGGATGGTATGGAAAATATAATTGGATTTAAGTTGGAGCGAAGCCCTGATTTCAATTTGGACTTGGTTAGATTCAGAGATCGTAGAAGTATATAATTGTCCATGTTAGGAAGAAAACAATGTCCCTGCTCTGCTCTGGCGTTACATCTTTATATCATAATATTCTAAATAAATACCTAGTTTTTTATTTAGCTATAGATTGTTTTAGTATCTGGCATTATTCTTTCTTAATACTTCCGTTTATTTATTTATAATTAGCTTACTTATTTGTTTTCATTCGTCATAACTTCTAAATTTTTAGAAGGTAATGGTTGTGTATCAAAAATTAATTTAAAAGTTATATATTTTTTCTATTTTTGAAATATAAAGTCATTAGTTCGACACATTAAATTAAAATGGAAATGTAGCTGTTAGTTTGAGTTGTTTTTTTATTATTTTTTAATTATATTCGTTAAATCGTGAAATAAATGGAAATATTTTTCTAAAAATAAAACCATTCGCATATATTATAATTTTTTAATCATAAAACGTGTTAATTGATATCAACTCAGCACGCTTTAAATATAACAGACAAATATTTGAAACTATGTCTATGAAAATAAATACCTTAAGGCTTTTTTAATGAAATTTTATTATTATTAGTTATCAATACATTTATTCATTGGGAGGCAGGACTATTATATATACTCAAAGTTAATATTATTAATTTTGTTAGTATAAATATTCTCGTTGAAAAACCATACAATAAAATATGACATTATATGCGATGATATTGGAAGTTCTCATATTCATAATACATAGGTTCTTACTAAAATATGCGTAATTTTTTAAGATATAAGGTTATATGACTCTTTTGATAGGAGTTGGTTGTGATAAACGTTCAGGAACATAAGGTTGTCCTTTGGGAAGGTTAGGATGTGGGCTTAAAATTATAGATCTAAGTTCCGGATCCTGCTATTACCTCTTCTGGCTTTACATGGCTTTCTTTTTCATTGTCAGTTAGTAACTATATTTTACTAGTGTATATAATCTACCAGTTGGTAAACAGTTGCCTTTTCACTAATATTGAACCTATAAAAAATCCTTTATTATATAGTGATAAAATATGAATATTATGTGAATAATAATTTCCTAATTATTTACATTTATTGCTATAATGGTGACATCTTGTAAGGTTTAAAAATATCTTCTTAACACCAACACTATATTTCAAAGCGAGAGATCTTTATTGTGACATATGTTTTTATCTTAATATACAATAATATTTATATACATAATATATAACTAAATTTAGGAACTAAACGTCGTGATAGTTTCAGTATAAGTTATTACGTGTGTGGTCTCCCTGGTGACAACTGTTTATAAATCTGTCATGTCTGCGTGTCAGGATGATGTTGCGTGTATATTAGTTATAAATATAAAGAGTTTCCGACGCCTGTGAGGTGAGCTGGAAAAAATGAAGAGATAGCCTTATTTTTTAATTCACCAGACGCAAAAAACAACACCAAGATAACATATTTTGGATTTAGATGTGTTTTATATTACATAATGAACATTTTAGAATTAATTACGCATAAACACGGACATATACATTTTGGACTGGTTCATTTAAATAAATAGAAATCTTGATTATTTTAATTTTATAGACACCTTTTGGATTTCTGTTTAAATAGAGATATGTTTTTTTGATATATTCAAGGACGGATTATGTCGAACAACATAGAATGTTAAACACATACAACGACAAATTGTATAATGAAATATAACAACTTTAAAACGTGTGCCTTTTAGCATATTTCATCTCGTCTCTCGCTGAGACATTTAAAGCTACAAAGGAAAGGAATCTTCTGCGTAATTGTCAAGTTAAAGTATAAATGCAATAAAACGAAAAGTGACATTAATACAATAGAAAAGTTTAAAAATATTTTTATTTTCGGATGAAATGAAATAGAACTAGACAATTAATAGAAAACTTTGCAGACAGACTCGTAAGAACACTACGTGTCCCGCTCCTTATGTTAAGGTAAGGAGCAGACAATATGCGAAATCGCTGGCATAATATTTATAACAAAAAAAAATGTATTAAATAATTTTCTTGCGAAAATGAAAAGGAGGCTTTGCTTTACACTATTATGTAATAAAAACATATTCAAGCTAATAAGAAGATGCCTTATACATACATATATGTCAATTGATTAAATAATTTGTTATTACACATGTATTTGAATAGTATGACTTAAGAAGTAACAATAACTTATCAGACGTGATGTATCGAGGTTATATGTATATTATATGATCGAGGTCCTCCGTGAACAGGGCAAGTTTTGTCGTTAGTAATACAGATATAGCAAATGGCGTCAATTTATTTGATGCTTAGCGATAAAATAATTTTTGTAGAAAAAGTTTTTGTATTAAGAAAAGTCTTTGTTTCCTTCTATTTTAGGGTTATTGTTTTATTAGTGGACATGATTTTATTTATATTGTATTGAGCGTTTATTTTGTATCATTTGTGTCGAGAAAAGCGTGTCACTGATTATAAAGCAACTTAAAGAAATAACTAATAAATTATTAGTCTAACGTTTATATATGTAAATACCTTAATTCTAAAGACAAAAAAGCCTTCCAACTATTCGATACCGGTCTTACTGAGACATTCATTATATTTAGGTTTAAATACTTTTAGTAACAAATAGAGAAACCAAGACATCAGAAAGATCACCAAGATACTGACATAGCTAAAGCAATAATGAGCCAAAAATGGAAATGTTCTGGTCATGTACAAAGATCCCCAGGGAACAAATGGTCCAAAATTGTCACGAATTGGTACCCTATACACAAAAAAGGGGGGCGGTCAAACGCTGGAGTGATGACATAGTAGCCACGGCTGGAATAACTTGGGCAAGAGTAGCCAGGAATAGAGATATTTGGAGAGAAATGGAGGAGGCTTTCACCGCCAGAGTGGTCCTTACTAGACTTAGACTACTGTCAGATTAGGATAAGCAATAAGTTACTAACAAAACAAAAATAATTAGATTGTAAAGTTTGTAAGGAATAAATAAACCTATTATTATTATTATATTATAGCTTAAGGATTTAAAGTAAAATGTTGGGAAATAGTTTTATATGACTGTCTTTGCTTAGACTGTATTGTAATGAAAAATAATATTTGGGTATTCAATAAAATTTTTTCCCTTGCATTGCTGATATTCAAACAGAATAACAAAAAATCCGTGGGACTAAAAAATGTATTACATAAGAATGTTTTTAAGAAAAAATAGTAATGTTGAGAGATGTTTATGTATTTGTTATTTGAAACACAGCCTTAAGGTTCGGCTTTTTAATGAACCGACCAGAAACAGCTAGCGGTTCTAATGTGTTACAGCAATCTATAAATCTGTATGTTTAGGCTCTGTTCGTAACAAAATCATTGACCAGTTCATTTAAAAATTTGCTCATATAATAGCTATCTATAATATATTAAAATCCACGACCGCAAAAATGTTTAGTTACCCTCATATAAACCTTATATAACATTATGTATATTTGAACACTGATAAAAAATAATAATATAACAATTAATATGTATATTAAATGTATTAAAATTATCTATTTTTTATACAACTAGTTATGTTAGTGTGAAATCATGCTGTTCCATAAAGAAATAATATTAAAAAAAAATATGATATTGTTCTACATAATGTAAACAGCACGGCTCATGATACATTTTTTATATTTAAATATAGAGAATTATCATATTGAGTGCCGAAGCTCATAGTTGGTTCTTACTTGCCATCTTATGAGCTCCGGAAGATTATTACTCTGATTTATAATGTTAAAGAAAAATATTTTAAAAACTAATTGGAACGACGAAAGAGTTTATAGGATTACGCCATCACAGGCAAGGGTCCTTCCACGGACGAAAGGAATGGTAATAAAAAGATGAAGTTATGATTAAAATAACCTGGTTTTGATATTAATTCAGATATAATTTATTTTATGCTTATCTTGTTCAATATTCGTATGTGGTTTTCCCAAAAATAAATTTGATATCGTCTTAAAATAAATTAAAAATGAGCATTGATATATATAAATGAACTAGCCGTGTAGTGACGGCGGATTAGAATACATATACTACATATGTATGTATGTACTACCCCTACTCTTCCTGCGGGTGTCCTAAGAGCCGACTAAGGGAGTATACATTTTACAGTGACCGAGCAGCAGCGGTCTCTGAAAACCAAACATCATTTAACTGCGATCGCCAAACCGCCTGACCAGTGTGGCGATTATGGGCAAGTCATCCAATGGGTACGACAAAACGGCCCTCAGTTCTCGGCGGTCCCGCTATTCTTGGTCAAGGTGGCGATCACGGTAACGGATTGATGAGGGGTGCTAAGTGAGAGGTGCTAATCTCCGGGCTTAGGAAGGCCACCAAAATAAACTGTCCCTGGCGACGTACAACGCACTCAAGTTACGGCCTGACGATCATCTGGCGCAACTCGAGGTGGAAATTGGGAAGATTAGGTGGCACATATTAGGGTTAAAGGAAGTCCGAAGGTCGGGGAAGACACCGTAAACCTTGAATCGCGCCACCTAATTTATTTCGCGAGGAAGACCAACAATCACAAAGTGGCGTGGGGTTCTTGGTAAATAAGTCCCTATCCGACAGCGTTGTGGAAATGGCTAGTGTGTCGAACAGGGTAGCGTACTTTATTGTAAAGCTCACGGTGAGATACAGTCTCAAGGTGGTGAAAGCGTACACTCCGACCTTGACAGAGTCGGATGGTGAAGTTTAGGAATTGTTCGATGATATATCTAAGGTACTCCACTACACTACTAAAACTCACTTCGCCGTTGTTATGAAGGACTTTAACGCTAAAGTGGGAGAACGGACTTGCAGCAAGTCGGTAGTAGGATCTCATGGATTTGGAAGCAGGAATCATAGGTGGCAACTGCTCGTTAACTTCCTTGAATGAGAGGGTCTCTTCTTGATAAACTCGTTCTTCAAGAAACTGACCCAAAGGAGGTGGACGTGGCAAAGCCCTGATACTATGACCAAACAAGAGATCGACATGTCGGACAAGAAGCAAATGTTTAGAGACTCCAGGCATGAAATCCAGACTCCGACTAACAATACTCAATTCCATAATAAAATCGGAAATGATCCAGTCCAATCTGACCGATTCGCTGCAGTGGAAACCACAACGGGCGTAAATCAAAACCTCGGGAATATGGTTCGGATCCTCAGGGAAGAGAGTACGAGTTTCTGTGTAATGGAGCGTAAGGGCAGGAAGTCCAAACTTTCTGAGGAGACTCTAAGGCTAATGAAGGGACGACGTGAAAACCCACCCGTCACTTCGTCTACAAGGCGGACTCTAAACCTAGTGATCAATAGAAACGATATGCGGTGCTCTAATCCTCTTTAAATCGAGAGAGCGATCGAGCAGAACCAGGGGTCAAAAGTTTTCGAACAATCTCCTGAAAGAAACCCCCTGAAGAAGTTGACTACAGCTAGTGGAGAAGTCGTTGCTTCAAAGTATTGCTTTAAAGTCCTTTCAGAAGTGGAAGACTTCTATAGGCAACTCTATGCATCGAAGACGTCTCGGCCTGATCCCGTGTATGGGTACCCTAGATGATAGATGATAGATGATAGACGCCATAACACGCCACTTTCCCGAAGACCTGTCAGTAGCTAGGTAACTTAAAAATAGACAAGTCTCTAGAGAGGATTGCATGACATTAGAATCGTTGAAAGCCGGAGGTAAACCCGTACTGAGGGAGCCCCAAAAGCTGTTCAATTCTGTCCTCTTCAAAGGGAGAACTCCGGAGGCGTGGAGTAGGGTGTGGTCGTCCTGTTTTTCAAAAAGGGAGACAAATCCCAGTTGAAGAACTGCCACCAATTTCCCTGCTTAGCCACGTCTATAAACTGTTTTCAAGAGTGATCACGAACGAGTGTGCGAAGACTCGTCGAATTCCAACCACCGGTACAGGCTGAGTTTTGGAGCGGATACGGCACCATAGAGCACATTCACACGGTGCTGCAGATCGAAGCGTATAATCAGCCCTTGTGTCTAGAATTTGTGAACTATGAGAGAGCCTTTGACTCGATTGAAACCTGGTCTTTATTGGAGTCCTTTCAGCGCGGCCAAGTTAATTGGTGGTATATCCAAGTGATAAGATGTCTCTACCAAGCCGACACCATGTCCGTCCAAGTACACAATCAGCAAACAAGTCCCATACCTTTGAATCGAGGAATAAGACAAAGCGACGTTATCTCCCCAAAAGTGTTCACAAATGCAATGGACGATATGTTTAAGAAGCTGCGCTGGAATGGACTCAACTCAAAATGGGCATCAACATCAATGGCGAACACATCTCTCACTTACGATTTGCAGACGACATCGTTATCATGGCAGAAGCGCTGCAGGACTTAACACAGATGCTTGATGACTTAGCGGACTCTTTTATACGCATCGGCCTACGGATAAACTTGGAAAAAACCAAGGTCATGTTCACTGAACATGTTTTACAGGAACCGATTGCAGTCAACGGTGTCGTTCTCGAAGTTGTTCAAAAATGTGTCTATCTGGGGCAATATTGCAGTTGGGTAGAAACAATTTCGAGGACGAGGTGACTAGAAGAGTTCAGCTGGGTTGGGCAGCGTTTGGGAAGCTACGTTGAGTCTTAACAACGTCGATCTCATAATGCCTAAAGACGGAAGTC
>DVQP01002860.1:0-11741 GCA_018231745.1 Danaus eresimus
TATATATAATGTATTGTATTAAAATATTTAAGTGAGAACTCTAAAAAAAAAACAAAAGATTTTAAACACGTGTCCGACAATGACGTGTATCTTTTCGTAAAATCATACGTTTATAGGTCCGCCATTAATGAATAATGCAGTATGTTTAATAAATCACAATAAATAACTTGTATACTTATAATTATTCTTAAAAGTTTTATTCATAGTATTCAACTACGAAATCCCTGGTTAACAGCCATATAAAATATAAAAAACTGTGCATTAATCTATTTTGCTATAATCTTGTTAGTAAATTATTTTACCCAGCAACAATGTAATCTTAACCCTTCCAACTCATTTTTAAAGTAGGTGACCATGTTTGTTTTGACGGCCTTAACAATAATATTTCAAAATTTGTAGCCGGAAAACGGTGAGGTAAAAAAATAAATAAAAACATTCTCATCACTTTGACATTGACACAAGATCTTTTTGAATAAAAATATATATTGTCTTTTAAAGTTGAATGCCACGTTTTGACACTTTCCTTGTAATACAATAAGTTACGTAGAAGTTTCTGATTCTTGAAGTGTGTGATTCTTGGTTCAAGATATATATGTCATTTATTAAGTACCTACCATGTACCTGCTTCCAATTAAATAGTGAATCATAATAATAGTGATTATTTCGAGTAATACGCGCATCATTTTAATGAAATATGAAACATACTAGGCATTTATTAAATAATTAATTCGTGACGGTCTTTGTAAGTTAATTTACATTTAAGGAAAACATACCCACTAAACGTAAATAATGGGAACAAGTGATTCCTAAAACTATAGGAACCGCAACTTAATGCAGTCCGAGAATTAAAAAGTGCAAGAAAAATAAAGGAAGACTAAATACCTTATAATTATCATATTAATTATTTGTTTTATTTTTGTCAAAACCAATTCTTATTATAATAACTATCGTATATTAGAAAAATATTTTAGACCATCGACAATATTAACTTCAAAAATTTCTTATTAAACGAAATTTTGTGATATACGCCTAAATCATTAATATGTTTGTTCAACAGATTTTTGTACACTCGTACTTGATATGTTCAGGAAATATTTTAAAGGCTTTTCGAATGATAGAAAACAAATCACTTCCAGTCACTTTTAATGACTGAAACATTTTAATTATAATGATGATCAGTTACATGTTGCGTGAGCGAAAAGAATTAGGTCATATTGGAATGAAACGCATCTAAGATGTGGATGACATCCAATTTCCGTCACGACACTATCACGATAACCAAGATTCGAACTTCAAGAATACTTCTATTATATATATTATAAGTTAGCTTAACACAATTAATTAACAAATAATCTTTTTTTCAAACTAATATTATTCTAACATTTCCTGCAATTAATTTCAGACAAAACTTTTTAAGAATTAAATAATTATTATATTATTAAATTGAAAATTAATGAGTTTTATACAGAATTGTATAATAATATTATAAGTTAAAATAATTCGCTTATAAAATCATGATAGATTTTATGTAGGTTTTTCGTAATTCATTTTTATGCTATAAACCAAACAGTTTAATTCTTTTCTGCAAAAACAAAATAGTCCTATTGAAAGTGTAAACTAAATATTGCATGCCCTTATCTAACGTAAAAAGTAGCAAAATAGCTTTCACCAACCAGAAGTCTTGTGGGTAATAAGGAGAGGAAGTTCGGTATTTGTTTCACAATTTGAAAGTATTTTTTTTAAACCATACCCTTTATTTATTTCTTTTACACTTTATTACACAGTTATACTTATCGATATACAAACTCTAATACTGAATAAATATAATATTTAAAAATTCAATAAAAAACATAACGTACCTTGAATGAGCGTGTAAATTAATACACCTGATAGTAGAACGCACATTATTATGCGACCATAGCACTGTTTAATATAATAAATTAAACTAATCCACTACCGGACTTCTAAACAATGCATCCACTAATAAGTTCTAAAAATGTAAAGTTCATATTTGTTCCGCAAGCGAACGTTGTGCGGGCGACGCGTCACTAGTACTGTGAGACGCGAATCATTTCCCTCTATATAAACGCCCTACAATTTATGAAAGGACAACAGATGTTTCACAAGTGAAATTTTCCAGTTACACTATGACTGCGGACGTTATACTATGAAAATATAACTCCCGTGACCCCACTTGAACGGAATAAGACATTAACTGTGTAACTTATTAAGCAGGCAAGCGTTCTTTGTTTGATTTATATAAATATTATTATGAACTGAAAATTAAAACGAAATTAAACAAAATACATTAAAAATTTTGTTTTTTTGATAATTCTTTAATTGCACCGTCAATTTTCAGCTTCTAATGCCCAGCTGATTAATAATAATCATAAATCAATAGTAATAATAAAATTTGACAATATTAAAAGATATTTCCATAATCTTATATTTGAGAGTCGAGACACATGAATTATAACGTTTTATCCATTTTAATAAAATGGTAACATCAAATGTATCATTAAATAAGCCGTTCATATATATATATATATATATATATAAAGGACCTATTGTTAGGAAAACTGTAGACACCGCATGTCACAAAGGGTACAAAATATACAAGGATCGTGGCATTTAAAATGCTTAAAACTATTGAAATTCACACCTAGAATATATCTGAATTATTAAGTTTATTTAATAATGATTGCCATCACACTTCACAAACTTTTAATACAGATTCTGGTTGAAATTATCTAAGTATTAGCATTCTCCAAAAAAAATGTTAAATTTTTCTACAATTTCATACCATGTTACTCACAAATTATAATAATTAATCGAGATTTAAAACGAAACAATAGTTATACGTTATAAATATTCAGTTAGTTCTTTCCTGGTCAGAAATTTTATTTATAAACATAATAGCATAGGAAAATAAACAGAAATTTTTTACCTGTTGTTTAATAAATAACACCGAAGTGACAAACGTTGTTAAGTAAATATTACGATAATTTGACTAAAAATAAAAAGGTTTATTTTATTTAAGTAACAAGAATTTTAACTTGATAAATTAAGTTGTCGAAAAATTGGGTTTGATATTTGGGGACACAATTAATGCCGTGACAAAGGAAACAAGACTATTACAATTACAAGGTGAAATTGGAGGTTGTATGTGTAAAATAAGGTATGTAAGGAAGTTATCACGTTAAAATTAAAATACACAATAAAAAAAATGATTTTTTTTTCTATAATACGCTAACTAAAATAAGCAGCTATATCGTTACATAAGTAAAAATCGTTTCATTTATATATGTGATAATTTTATATATATTTTCTTAATTTCATTGAAATAACTATTCCTTAAATTACTTAAATAATGCTTTTAGAAAAAAAAATGATATATAGATAATTCGGGTTGATCTTAATTAGTAAAATTTATAAAAACAATTAACTGTATTAATTGCTTTTTTACACAACTGTCAAGATTCTTCTAAGTACGATCGTCATCTTTAAAACTTGTCCATTATCAAGAGAAATATTTTAATGCCACCTACACGAGTGCCCCTCTTTACTTGTAATTGGTGATTTCGCTCATTTATTTCTTCCGTGTTCTTTTAAAATTCTAATGAAGCAACATCAATGCGTAGAACTGATCGCATTCATTAGAAGGCCAAATATTTATAGTTATATTTAACGACAGAAAGAATTAAACGACAATGCATATTTTGACTAATTTGACTTTAAATTCACAATAGGAAATGAAGATTTTAAATAGTTGGTATGTTGAACAAAGTGTAAGTAGGCATTCCGAATCGTAATTTGTAAAAACATTACTTTATAAATAAATACTTCCTTATGAACATGAATAGAAGGTAGCGTTTTATTCCTATTTAATAGTAGCGTTTAATATGGTTACTTTATTAATTAACTAATAATATTGAAATATAACACTACATAACTACTGAGTTCTCATTGAAATAAAAATTCTTTAAATAATTATAATATGTCTTAGATATAATGTATGTACTTTATGCCATCAACGTTTTTTAAATCCTCCATTATTAATTATTTTTTCTCATGAATTTGAATAACAGTAGTATAATACAAAATTTTATACTACAAGCTGATTTAATTAGGTAATTTTTAAGCGTTTAGTAAATTTTAATACATACGATTTATTTTAGTTTAATGACATTGACATTTAATTGGTTAAGTGTCATTCCAAACTGGATTTCTGGATCTATATTTTGTTAATAAGTGATGCAAAAACTTTGGACCCCCTTTGGACGCAGGAGCATAAAATTTGGCACACTTATAGTTTATGTGTAGGAGAAGTGCATAAGGATAATATTTTTCAATAATAATGCTTATAAACTACAATAAATAAAACATTACACACACGCACACATACACAAGTATTTGTACACGCATACATAATCTATTGTCAAATTTTTTCTTATGTTTTTAATTTATTCTCGAATTTCGACTACTGCGCGTTCACTAGTTTGTATTATTGTTTCAGACTTGTCAAAAAAGCGAACATTGCTTTAATCTTTATAGGCAAATATGTTGAAATCATATGCAGAAACGCAGATTTAAATGTGCATCAATAACATCATTTTTATTTCCTACATTTCAATCTAATCAGAACATTTACGAATCACCCCAAGGAAATTTGTTCCACAACATTTATAATAATCTCAATAAATCATTGAGTAAATTAACTGAACAATAATTACAGTGTTTGAATATCTTAAACACTATCTTATATTCTATTCATATTATTTCAATAAGATATCCTCATTTGATATTCTCTATCGGCCTCGATAATTTTCATTTTCCTGTACTTTCATTTCTATTATGTAATATTTTATTTCACATTACTTATTTTCTATTACCATCATTTCTCCTGTAATTGATATCTTCTTATATTAAAAGGCCGGCTTTGTTTTTTCAGATTGATTGAATATTCATAGTAAGAAATTTTCATACGTATCTAAGTACCTATAATATTAACGGAGCCGGAATTGAAGCAGAATTTTGTTAATTTAATCCGTCTCTGAATATTATTTCATTTAAAAAAAAGTTCGCAATAATCCTTTAATAAAGAATGATGTTTCGAAAATTCAATTTTGGTGAAAAAAGTGAGAATAAGAGATAAATAAAACTAATTTCCAATTCATTTTTAGGAAGGTGAAAATAAAAAAAATATTTAATGAGAATATTTCACCCGATTCGAACATGGTTGTATATAGATCTCGTCTTCGTTATTTTTTTGTTTGAACTTGGAGATATACATATTTAATGTGTTAACACAACCGATTAGCCGGAATGACGATCTAGTCTATGGACTTCATATACAATACAACTATTATGCAACAGGTAGCATACGAAATTCCAGGATAAATTATATTGTTTCATATATATATATATATAAATTCTAAATAGAAATTGATTAAAGGGCAGTAGAGTAAAAGATATCAGTGGACTTCACACATTTATTGTATTTTTGTCTAATAAAAATACTTTATAATAAAACTATCATATTATAAGGATATATACAGCAATTGACAGTCTTGCTGGTTGTACACACCCACCCAAACACAATATTCTCCGTAATGCTTTAAAGTGCATTTATTTTTTCCAACAACCGAAACATAGTAACCTAATTTTACAGCCCTATAGCCTTTAAAATTAGTTAATTAAAGATTTTTTTTTATGAATTTGACACAAAATATATAAATATATATATGTTTATAAAACACCATTCGATGGATATTCACGTATTGCACTGTTGAAGCAGATATTACTATAAATAATCCAGTTAAAACATAAAACGGTTGTCGATGTTAGACCCAAGCAACATGGGTGTAGCAAGCGTATTAAGTACTAAAACGTTTAGGCACAACAAGTTTTTTTTTTATTATTATTATTCTGTGACAGCCCCTCACAACTAATCTATAGCACATAATCAATTTAGAGTCTACAAATTCATTGTTGACATTAAAATAGCTTAAATGTTAAACATCTATACAATTCTATAGACATACTACGGAATCATTGCAATGAAATGTTTTTCAAAAACTTAAGACACAATCAATCAATTAATCAATGAAGACATATAGAACTGATAATACATTATGTGCTTGGCAATGCTGCGTTGATATTCCAAAATGGTCTACTTATACTAATATATTATGGTATATACATAATAACTTAAATTGGCTAAATTATTATAAGGTCAAACTCATATGTAACATTCACCTTTAATATGACAAGGTGTTGTATTGTACTTAATATCTGTCATAGATGGTTGTATCGGCAATCATTTAAATTTATAACAAAAAAAAAAAAATCTTAGTATTTCAAATTGCAACTTGTATGAATAATACTTTGTATTAACATATTGCCTCTCATGGAATGAAGAAGGGAAACACGGTAAACAAAAGCGGGTATAGTATAAACAAAGAAATCATACAATTCTTATACATCAATAGAATAAGAAATAGTTTGGTAAGTGTAACTTATGTTGGACATACAACTTCACCTTAGCCCCAGTATTATAAGTATATAGGTAATATTAATCAAAGACACCATGACTATATAACACGACCTATAACAAAACTAAGGATCATTTTAGCATTTCAAAAAATATATAAATTATTATTTTTTTTTATATAAAAAATCTATTTTGTCATTTCATATCAATCAATCAATACTACTTACCATACTAACAATGTGGAACATTCTACGTTACTACACACAGCATACATAGTATGTACAACACTAACTATATACAAAAATATAATGGTGGCAAATGTAGCATTTGGCTGACAGCCATCGACGAACACGCGTAAGCATTTCACATTGTATATATCAAATATAAAACATCAAAATATATAGCATTCGCAATTTATAACCATAGTGACGGTTGTATGAAGAGCGCCCTCTAATGGAAATAGCTGGTAACTATACAATCTTATTGTCAAAGACTACATTTTGCACCAGTAAAGTAATTCAAGGCGCATCCTAGAGATACGATTTTAAATCGTTGTTTAAAAAAAAATAATTAATTTACATAAAGTTGGAAAACAATTAGATACAAGATACAGCCGTGGTTCACCTATCGAACGTTATCTCTAACACACCGCTATTTCATTACCACAGTTACAAATACGTAAAAATAAAATGCAATATTATGAACAATTTCGTGTCATACATACATATATCATTGAATTAAAGGTGAATGATTTACAAGCAGACAATCTCCTTATCTCTTTTTAAATTTTCATTAAACAAAACTTAAATCTCTCATAAAGCTATTGTACTTATTTTGCGCGATCGGGATGTTCTGTATTTATTTTGATATGTTCTCATACTAGTGACATGATGCAAAAATTGTGTGAAGCCCGTGAAATACAAACACATAGATAGTTCAGTTAAAATGGCATTACGCCGCAACTACTGTCATTCATCTATACACCATGTCACAAAAATATTCACTTTAACCTTGTATATTAATATAACCATAAATATATTTATTTGTACATTACACAAGAGATTTTTTTTATATAGTATTTACAAATAAAAAACAACATTCCGCCTCTTAAATCTATTCACAAACTAACTAGGGCTGTAAAATGTATAACTGTCATGGAATCAGTTGGCAGAACTAAAATAAAAAAAAAAGTGCAACACTAAATAATTATATATAAGAAGATAACAGATTAAAATAAAATTTTCATAATCTATGTGATCTTAATGTGAATAAGTTTCTTACTAGCAAAGTTTCCTGTTAATTACCATACCATATGTATACAGCTATGTATACAGCTAATAGGATTCTATTTGATTCCATGACAGCTACACCATTAACTAAAATCTTACAATAACACAATTTAAAAATAAAACATTTCTGTTATATTGTCATCAATTTTGAAGAGCATCTAAAGTACTTAAATTAAAATTCTAGAACTACGCTTTTAGTTCGAACACCTTCTGAAATAATTTCGATATACTACAAGACTAAGTCTTCAGGTTTAATGCTTCATTTGAACTTTTTATTATTTATTTTTTATATGTATTCCTCTCATTGTCCACAAACTCATTATGCTTCATAGTACACACATTTATATTGTTTGGTATATAAATACTGCCCTGAATGTATGTTGAATGATCAGCCTTTATTAGAAACAATTATCCCATAAAGACGGCATTTGTAAAGCAAGTAGTTAGTTTCGTGTTCTTTGACATTAACAAAATTTTTAAGTTATTGACATAACTGTATGTTACTTAATCTCTCTTAATGCAGTCAACTGTTTTAACACCAAAATATGAAGGAATTTTCCATTAGAGTGTATTATTTTTTAATATATAAATTTGATATATATATATGAGAATATAAAAATGCAACAAATTAATAATAAATGGTATAGTTGCTGTGCTATAAATATGTATTGCGTTTTTTTGATGTTTTGCTACAACAATTGTAGATAATATATTAGTATTGAATAGTTACTGTACTGCATTGTACTGGCTCTGTAGTGAAAATCTGTTTGAGAGTCATCATCGCATGTGAAACAATACGCTTTACATTTGGACACATAGTCTTAGAAGATAATATTTGTTACAACATCGTATACTTTAAAGCTGAAATAAATACATGTAGATTTTAAATAATAATAATATATAAATTGTAACCTTAGATCAAACCAACTACATTCCCAAAACTATTACATACTATGAAATTCTTCCGCCAGGCGGTTTTCTTACTGTTTTTATAAAAGGATATCAATCCTTTCTATATAAAACAAAATTAATATGGATACTAAGTTAACATTCTTATTTTGGACAGTACTTAAAATACAATGAAATATTTGACTAAATGATGTAATCTTGTTTTTGAGAGAATAAACAAAAACCTTATTAAAATTAATATCTTGTAATTAATATTTAGAATCAGCGAGACCTTTTAAATATATAATATAGAATAGTTATGTTAATGCCTCAATTTAACATAAATATTTATGGTAATCAGTGTTTTAATAAATTCACAAATCTAATTGGTCTATTTTTTATCTGAACTACATCATAATTGAAATTGTTTGGTTGTAACAAGAAACGGTTATTGTAAACTTGATAGTGGTCAACCTATTTTGGTATTCAAACAAACAAATCTCAATCATATAATAGTATTTCATTGTTGTGATGTGATGATTCCATCATTTAGTCAAAATTCAATCAAAGTATATTGACTTTGATTATTAAGCCAATTATGTTTCACCTGTATAATGTTATAGTTTTCTTGGTCGTGTCAGTCGCCTCTTCTTTCTGTCAGGCGTGGTGGCGTCAGCGGAGGCTCTGCGGCGTGACGGTGGCGTGCTCGTGTCCTCGTTGCTTTCCTTGTTAGTGCTGTCTTTGACGTTGCTGTCCTTGCTGTTGCCGTCTTTTTCTTTGACCTCTACTGGCGTGTCTACAATTTTACTCCCACTAGCCGTTTCAATTTCGCTTGTCTCCGTACTTGAACCGGCTGCCCACTGTGAATTTGATAAGACAAAGGTCGTAAAGGTTATATAAATATTGTTGTGGATAATTTTAAATTATAGTGTTATTATATCAATTGAATGAATATTTAGCTGTTGTGAAAGCTGTAACACTTACATTGTTATACATAAAAAAGCCAAGTGTCCCAGTAAATGGCAATAAAATTATGACAATAGTGAATGGACCCAACATTTACGCCTAATATCAATTACCCAGTACGAATTGTGAATAAAATAACATATTAATTTAAGTTTTATCTTACAAAAAGATATTCAGGAAGCTAACTTATACTTGTCAACAATTACATATAATAGAATGTTATATTAAATAGATGTATATTTAAAAGCACAATTTTTTAAGTTTTAACAATGCAGGGTGTAACATAACCTTTATTACTTGATGTATATAGTTAAAAACTTTACAATATGCAAATTGTTAAGTTCATTGACCTGTAATGTGTGTGCTGGTGATAGTCTCAGCGAAGCCCCGCACTCCGCACATAAAGGAGGCACTGCCGGTGAACGCGAACGCCAATACTGTAGTTCCGTTTTACATTTGTTCAACTCCTGTAATGAAACGTTACGATTAAATTAGTAGTATTTATGAAATGTATATATTAGTGTCGTATATTGATTACGATAATCCATAATTAAAACTAATATATTTTCCGATTTACTATGCGATTTTTTATATATCTAATTTTATTACTTTAAATCTACTTTATCACGACGTTTCTGTTACTTTACAGCAACCGTGATCACGGACAGACGCGTAGTAAATCCGATAAAACATTGGTTTTATTTAAATGTCTCGCGAAAATCTTAGATCTCATTATACGATAATCCGTGGTTATTTCTACAGTATATTGAGACATTACCGCTCACATGTATTATTTAAAATTGGGGGAAAAAAATAATTCACATGAACTATATATTATTGGAAAACGAAGCATTATCACTTTAGCTTCATAAACTATTCAAAGATAATTTCTAATATAGTAAATTTATACAATAATATTTTGTTTTTATTTATATTGTTACAAGAATTTTCAATACTTAGTACAGAAACGTACTGAAACAAGATGTATTTGTAAAGAAATATACAACAGTTACATTTAGAGGAGATAAAATGACTAGAAAAGTTTATTAGAAGAAATGGTCATTTGACCAAAAATAGATATACTGTTGCATTACCAATGTTAGTGAATTATATATTAAAATATTAATTTACGTGAAATTTTATTAATAATATAATTCCTTAGCTTCCAATAAGATGGAAAATCCATTAATAATCTCACAAGATATGTTAATAATAAAAACGTACAATTATAATATATAAAATAACAAATTAAATTCTGGCATAGTAAATCCAAGGAGGTCAGTATTCAAGTATGTCTATTTTGGTAGTTTTTTTACCTGTAATAAAGTTTGAAATTTTCTACTGGTCTCCTCATTCTTCTTATCATAGTCATCCAGACGGTTCGCGTATTCTAGAGTTTGTTTCTGTTGTTCAGCGATCTGTTTCTGTTGTTCCGCGATCTGTTTCTGTTGTAACGCAGTTTTACGTTTACAACTCCTCAGATCGCTCCGTAAGGCCGACAGTTGATCGTTGTACCTGTAAATTGTATCGTTACAGAAATTAAGGAAATGTCTTCAAATAGGCCGGCTTCTGAAGGTATGACGTGTATAGCATATATAAAGTGAATGTTTTGCACATTTTCGTTGGGGGCCCGTATGGTACGCGTCAATCAAAACCCGCATCCGATAGATAAACCAGAATCAATAGTTGCGAATTTTAAAATAGTTTCATCAACATACTAAGTATTATAATATAATTTAATCTTAACATAGCCTCTTTTTCGACGTGTCTCTGTTCACGTGGTTTTAAATAGTTTATATGGATAATAAATGAATAATCTAATGTTTGATAAATTAATGTTTACCAAAATTCAGCGACATCTACCGTTTGAGTCCACAAATTATTTCGTATTATAATAGCCCACAAATTATTTCGTCTAAACACAATTAGTAGAAAGTTTCTTCAAAATCAATTCAGTATGTTTTACTTAATAGAGCAACGAATTTAAATACATCGTCCCAAATTTTCGCATCCATCATATTAGTAGGACATAAAAATAAGCGATTTTTAATCCATTACTTTATTCTATGGAATATGCGGCTTTTTGTTTTAATACTTAATTATAA
>DVQP01002861.1:0-11738 GCA_018231745.1 Danaus eresimus
TAAATTTAACATTTACCAATAAATTTACGGGTTAAACATATTGTTACTTTGTGGTTTCCATAACTTTATTTTCGTCTTTAAATTACGTAGTTATGATTGCTAATTGCATGCGACCTTGTAAAACTATTATTTAAAACGGCCAAAATGGCAACAGCTAGACAATTAACATTTACATAAAACTCTGTTAGTGTGTGTGAAAACATTGCAAGTTGTAAGAATTAATAGTAATTTAATTTGGCGAGGCCGTAAAATCATATATGCTGTACATTACTATATTACATTTTTATTTGTCTATTATTCAATGAATTTAATGTACCCTGTTAATTTTAATATTTCGATAACATAAATATTTTTATTAACGACATATTGAAATAAGTACATAATGTAAAATAATTATTTCATTGTTTTTATAGTAAGTTTACTTACAATTTATACATTATTAAAACGAAATGAAACGTTAAATGCTTTATATTTGAGGTTTGGTTAAATAAATATATTTTTTACTTACTAACAATATGACTGGAAATATTTTTAATAGTGTCCATAAAATTGTCTCAAATATATACCAACATTTACTCATTAAATTAGTTATAGTTTTTTGTTTCTTAAAGATATAAAAGTAATATGCTTCGATTCCTTACTATGTTTAGGAATATAACACTCTTAATGAGAACATATTATGTTAACTACTGTTATTCATCTGAATTAAAGATTTCATATCAATTTCGACACATTGCTGTAACCCGTCTATTCCCACGTACTCTGTAGACGTCTTTAGTGGTTTATCTAATCTCAGCAGGGCGCAATATTTGCACGCTGATAATATGGCAAATGACCCATTATACGACGCGATTTATGACGTTCTCTTTGCTTTTCAATCTTAAGTATTTTTCCGTCGAATACTTAGACTAAATATTGTTTTATAAGTAATTTTTTATGTAAAATTAATATATATTGTGTTTAATAATAGACATACGTGTATTTTACAAAAAAAAATATTAATAAAACGAGTAAATAATATAAATTTAACATAAACAGAAAGCTCACCCTGACGACTAGGGCGCCCTAAATTGGCAACGGTTCAAAAGGGCCCTTCCCATACGTTAAATACGCAATTCGGTGTTCAGTACAATCAGACAAATGAGCTCGCGTCGATCCAATCAATTACGCATCTTTTTAAGGACTTAGGGTGATGAGAGCAGTAGGTCAACTTTTAATGATGTGAATGCTATCTTACAATTTCTTAACGAAAAAGTCTTGAAAGAAAATGTTTTCTATGTAAAATATATTCCTTTACAAAACTAATTAATCGCATAAAGTGCATCAAAGTTAATGAAGTGAGGTCAAGAAAAAATGTCTTCCGCGCATACATTTTTTGGATGGTAATATTCAATATTGATTTGTATGAAATGGCTATTTGAAAGGTGATGATAGAAATGGCGTCTCAATGTCTGTAGGGGAAGCAGTCCATGAGATTCCCGCTGTGACGCTCGTTAACTACATAACACATATAAATTATTTTTCTATACCAATTTACCCCAATCTATGCCATTGTCCATAATTCGTGATGACAGAGCGTTTAGTGACAAAAAAATTCATGATTTATTTACTTTTTATTTCATCTGTTTATATTTTAAAACGTCAGATCAGTATTTCTTTAGAACCTATTGCTTGCAAATGAATAATAAGTATGACCGTGTTTTCGTTCTCAAGCAAAATCAAAAGCATAACGAGCACAAAAACCACAACTTATTCCATTTTTATTACAAAAGTATGAAATTCAAAGTACTCCGGAGGGGGATCAAATAAAAATCTTTTGTTTCGAGCGAAAACTGCTTCATTTGGACGAGCCGGTGCAAGCGAACGAGGCGTATCTCCGGCCACAACAATACCTTATCTTATCATTACCGCCCCATTCTGAATTACCATAACATTTGCATGTACCGACGCATTTACAACGAGATGACGGAATTTCTTCCGCTGGTTGGGACGATGAATTGTTTGCGCTTTTTAATTGTTACAGTTCGATGGTAGTGCATTTCAAAATATTTATTAAACAAAAAAGTTAACGTATTCTGTAATGAAACTCGTAACATGTATCGCGATATTAATTTAAAATTTTAAACTTTTAGTGAAGTTCACCGACTGTTTTATCTGTATTATCCGTAATAATTATTTAATTTTCTTTTTATCTTTTATAAAATCGCTTATCAAGCCAAGGGAGCCAGCAGCGTTCGCTTGTTATGTATTAATGTGCACTTAAATTTAGGGAGCACTGATAAAATGGGAACTAAGTCTTAAATTACTCACTTACAGAGTAGTTATCCGAAAGAGCTTTTAAATCATTCACAAAACACTAATGGACGTGGGGGAGGGGGTGCGGGGTGTGTGGGGGGAGCAGATGTAGTCCCTGGCGAGCAATGAAATGAAATGGAGATATAACAATATAAAGGTGTGTGTCTGTATTACTATGAATTGCACTTCGACAGACGTGCGAATATAGGGGAAAATCGAACAACGTAACTTAAGAAATGGATCATCTCGAGAAATTTAACAGACATCTATAGATGTTATTCAGTCAAACAAGGACATTTAAGACAGTCAAATGTTTTCGTCGATCCTATTTTTTATTCTTGAGGAGAAAGAATTTTATTTTATTAGGTCCCAAATATTATTTGTGATAAGAAGAGCAAGTCATGATAAACGTCTTTATCAACTTTCTCTATACATACCCATCATGCAAAATTACTTTACATCTTTGTCCAACATTAATACTTCGACACGAACGCTATTCTTTCCTTTAATATTCCACATAATTATTATGTTTTTGTCATATTTCTACCACACATTCCAAACCAATTGAAACGATCGTTTCAAAACGAATCGTAACTCAAATAGGTAACATATCTAAGATCTATAATTCATTTAATTTACATGTTGAATAAACTGAGGCTCAGGGTTCCGGGGAACTGTTGCAGGAATAATAAATGTCGAGGGGTCTGCGAGGGGAGCCCGAGTACCATTATTATCGGCGGCAATTTAATTAGATCCCCTGCGTTATTACCACTGATTCGTTTTATATGCCGCTCTAATACCCGTCCGACGAATGCAATACACCTATTTGCTGTACTGTATTCAATTAGAACATTCATATTACAATCATATGTATGATTGTTACCAAATACATAATATTATGTCATCTAAATATTCGTTGATGACTCAAATTTTCAGAACAAACACCTACAACGGATACACTTAAACTCACAACAAAGATGTTTGTCAAATCATCACAGAAACCATAAAATTACTTTCTAAACGTCGGAATTCGATCACTTGATGCAATCAGCCCTATCAGAGACAGGCTTCCGGTTAACCGATATACGTAACGAATTTTTTAAAATTCAATAATTATCCCCAACACGACTTCATTCATGAAAAAAAAACCGGAGACAAAAAGGTGTGAATGAAAAGAGAAAATTCGTCAAAGGCGTGGAGTAAAGTTTTTGCGTCCAATGGGACGATGTTCGGCGGTTCCGTTCCGTTCCGTGGCACTCATATTAGATAAGATTGAATGTAAAGTAATCAGTGCGCGACCAAACGGGTTGACCGGTCCGATGAGAGTTCATTCATCAGATGCGAGATGCCTTCACGCGATGGAAGCCTCATCCTACAGCTTTCGTCACGTGGCAGAAGCAGAATGTTCAATGAACGTAAAAATAATTTATTTTATCGCACAAATAATAACAACGTTAAAAATATAATAAAGTTAAACTATAAAGATCCGTAGCATCAGTTTAAGCTTACAATTAACAAAATTTATTTTTGACGCTTTGATGTGTGTAAATAGGTCAAATCAAAGTGTAGGAAATGTGTTAGTTGTATTTTTATTAGCGGCAGTAATAAATTTATGGATGGTAGGTATATACCTACAGGACGCCCACGCAGTCGTTTTCTCAATAAAATGTTTGGAACAGTCAAATAAATATAACACAAGCGCGATGATCAAAGACGGCTAGCTGATAACCATACTTAACAGAGTCTATATATTTGAGCCGATGCTTTGTCATACGTGAAATGTTTGATCCTAAGATCATCACTTTATTAGTGAAAGTAAAATAAATGTTCACATATATTTAACGTAATTTCAAACGTATTTATAATTATATTTGTCTTGCTCTATTACATTACAATAATCTGTCAGTTAGTAAACTTGGTTGAGTTAAATTTGCTCTAATGATGTACATTTTATAACAAACTATAATAAACTTAAAGCATAAAATTACAAGAAAATGTAATACTCATATCCAATACCGCATATAAGTCAAATGTTAAATTAAAATTATAGAAGGCTATACATGAAAGGTATTAGTAACGCTCCGAGTTTCATGTTTGTATAAAATTAGTGTTTAATTCCATGACACAACATAAACACAGCTTCAACGCCAAGCTGCGTTGATGGCATCCTTGGCCTGATATTAATTTTACGCTCATTTTCACCTCGACTATAATCATGCGCGAGCGCAGATTGCTGGACATGATATAAAAAAAATATATAAATCAATCCTACGATTACACCCGTAATGATATTTAGATTTTAATTACGTTTAAAGCCTGATTTCATACAACTTTGATCGAAGCGAATGATTGTATCTTTGTCGACATTAATATTCTTCAAGTCGCTTTGTTGATTTGCCCTTATATATTAAGGCGATGTATAGTTAATAGTATAAGTTTTATAAGACCTACATACAATCAGGGAAAGGATTTAACAAAAATATTCTAGTTTTAATTCTTAAAATATTAGAAAATGCTACCATAATGTAAATTTATTACAAACAATCTTGTGTCTGTCTGTGTATATACGTATATATATATATATTAGTTTTGATATTTATAATATAAATGCATTAATCTGGTCCTATTGTAATTGCAGAGTCGTGAAGCATATAGAGATCCCAAGATAATAAATTTAACCATTACGATACAAAAATCTTAATATATTCAAAGAACAAGAAAACGAAAAGCATAATCTATTAATCACATCCAATAATGTCTTCATAGAGCTGATTCATAAAATTTTTAAAAATCTTAAGGCATGCAATAAATATATATAATTCCACTCCATCTAGAATTAATAACAACTTAAGGATTCATAAAAATAACATTTTATTAAATAACTAAGATGCAGAGGAGTTTAGAATTGTTAATCATTTATGAGGACATTTTTTGTGTCGCGTCATCTTCGGGTCTCTGTTCCGTGGAATAATACTTTTTATTAAAAACCAAGTCGGGTTACATTATGGCAAACATTCCCCAGCGCGAGGGGTGAGCGGGGCGACGACGGGGGAGGGATGGAGGGGGACGCTCCGGAATGCGGCCTACCTGCGCGGGACCACCGCTAATCAATTTAGTCGGATTATACTTACTCTTCATTATAATTCCTAGATATTTATTATTTGGATTTCCAATTCTTATCATACAACTTTGTATACAGACGTATATAAAATACAATATCCATCGTACATTAAATTACAAATTCTCCTTTAATTTATTTACCTGTTCTATTTAAAGTATTACTTATGATATAAGTGTGCTCTTAATTCGTTAACTTTACGGAGACGGTTTTGATCTTTGACCCGTACATTATAAATCAATTCATTAATAACAAGGTTAATAGATTTTCTGTAATAGAATTGCAGAAAATTATTGATGTAATTAAATACCATTTAATATAATTAATTACAGCTTAAAGAGACAAATACACTGTAAATTGTTTTATAAGTGCTTATTCAATAGCATGAATGGTACGCCATTGTCATGGACACATGGTTTCTCAGATATCTATATATAATATCAAACATATATTTAAAGATTAAAATTTAACATAACAACTTAAAAACTAATGCTCACTCATACGTTTTATATTATAATGATGAATGTTTTTATAAAATAAATTTGAAAGATATATTTCGATACGGATAATCCGACAAGCAAAATAAATTATTATTGTGACGTAGTTTAATTGGGGTGACAAATAAAATCGGGTCGCAAGAACCGGGACCACCTGGCATTGGTCTGTCACTACGGGAATGTCTACATCTAGTAAACAAATATACTCCTTAATATTAACGCAATAGAGTTCTGTTACACCAATGGTTTGACGTTAATTTTTATTACACAGAATTGTTAGATGTCACTTCGTTTTAAAACGGGACTTAAATGCTGTCTGTCAGAAAGAAGTAATTTAAGGTTCGTCAAAAGCTAATTCAAAACACACATCACGTCCCGCCGTCTCCGAAATAGCACTAAAAACAGACCCATCGATATGTAATTCAGTTAGGATGATAGTTTATAAAGACTTTTCATTAAATTTAACGAGGAAAAAATTTGGTAAATTAGGCTGCATTTAGATTGGACCACCCGCGCTCAGCCGTCTGTGTCCATCAATGTCACTATTTATTCCTAGAGAACAAAAAACACGTCCAAAAACCGTCACTCGTCCGTCTGTAAACTTTAATCTGTAATTTGTTTTATACGATCTTTTTAATATTTTAAAATAGTACGATACAAAATCTGTTCTTATTGTAAAGATTTCGGCGCTTTATTTCTAAACGTTAGTTTTGCAGCGGTCACTAATGAAGGTCGAGTATTATGTTCGAGACTAGTGTCACTATATAATTAGCTTTCTCCGAGTCGGAGAAAAGCCAAGGAAAGTGAGCCAGTGTGATTACTCACACGCAGACGTCTTGACTACTCGTACATTACGCAACATGCGGTTGGAATAAAGCTCCGTCACATATGATTTGATGGAAAGTTTTAAAACAACTTTAAATAAATTTTGGATAATGTTTTTAACGCAGTATCTTATGAGCTGGTTTTAAGAAGCGGTATATCGTTAATTTATAAAGATATTTTATATTAATATCGGAAAGCTTCATATTTATTTCAATAAAAAAAAATCGTTTCAAGGTTCCATAAATACATTTCACTGGATTAACATAAACTATTCTTGTCTCCTATTTATATAATATTGAGTAAAATAATAATAATATCAGCTTGTACATGAGCTATATAACCGGAGATTCAAAGAATTTTTAATAGTTACACGTGTATCAATTAATAAGTTACAATGCTGTGAGTATTGTTCGGGTAACAGACTCCGTTAAACTCTAATTAGTTTAAAAACAAAGCCATCAGTTAGGTGAAATGACACGCGAGCCCTCCGGCTACAGCTAATGAGGTCGTAATCACTACATTCCCGGATGATTTATATCAAACAGGACTTTTTTAAGTCATTGTATAATCAAAAGCCAAAGTGGCCTTTGAAATGTAGACAAAGGATGTTATACCAATTACACCATGACTTGTATCAAATTAATATTATTTTCATTCACTTGTTTTCTACGTTTATTTTTTTATTTAAATTACTATAGAAATAATTCTCGAAATGTTTTTAAAGAATGTTTAAAATTGATACGGTTAAATGCTAATTTTATATGATCCCATTGTTGAGGGAAACCTAAATAATTAGGATATATGTATTAAAATAATGTTTTTACAATTTATCGAATATACAAAAATCTTAATGTATACATTTTTATTTCATGAAACATTTCCTTTAAAATTTTTACATATCTTATCGTTTCTGCAAATTAAGTAAATTACGTAATTAGCATACACCATAATTAAGAATGTAGGCTAATTGGCTGAATTATGTGAATGAACGTAAATAAATTTCATTTATAAGAGAGACTTTTTTAATATTCCGTGGTATAATATTGATGTTAATTTAATATAACATATACTTACCCAAAGTTTGCATCGTCACATAACGTATGCATCGTTTTCAGTTTCTCACTTATATTTCATAAAAACCATTTATACATTATAATATTCACTAGAACGAAACGAAACGAGAAACGCCCCGTAAGTATGAGGATCGAAACTTGTAATAAGCATACAGATAAAGAGCGCGAATAAAGGCGTCTGCTAAGGTCATATTCGTTTTGTTTTTAGGTTTTAAATTTCAAATTCGTTGCAAACCGGAAACGCTGGTATTTTTCAATCTTAATAAAGACGTTATAATATCAAAGAGACCGAACTTAGTTTTGTTAAGTTGACATCGCATGCGCATTTAACGGTCGTACATCGGTTACCGGTTTGAATTAACTGTAAATTTAACCGCGAAATCTTTTTAAGAAAACATAAATAAATAAAAAATACTTCATATTAGCATTTTAATATACTCTGTTTATTTTTTGTATAATTCGAGTTTCAGGACTATAAATCGGAGTGAGATAAAATAAATAAAGATAATATTAGTATAAGTTTATAACAGTACTTAATGAGTAATATTTTTCACATTCCAACTTCCTTGCAAACAAGACCCTTGCAAGGTGATCCAATAATTATTTCGTTTCATATAATGAAATTACCTGCTTGTTATAAATAGTTATATTTTTAACACGCTTTTATGTTAGCTTGGACTTGCTTTTATGTTTTATTGTACTCGTATGTATGTATGTAACCGAATCTTTTAAGATTTATTTTCACCGGTTTCTTATAAATCGTATTACTCCGTAGTATATATTAATATCTCTTATAATAACAAATCTCGAAAACCGTGTCCAATTTAGAACATTGATATTTCATATTACTTATACATAAACAAATCCCTCAAGTTGAAAACTGTTCAAACAAAGCTTATATTTTATTTATTATATATATCTCTAACGTTTCGTGTTTTAGAATAATATTTTTTTTTTAATACGTAACTTAAAAAACTTTCAACAACGCGAACGTTAACAACCGCAGATATTCGATATTTGATCGTTAGTGTAGAGTTAGGATTGTTATATTTTTTTAGAATACTTCAAATATATACTAAATAACAAAAAAAATATATATTCCGCTAACCTAATTTTTAAAAAAGCCATTGATCCTGTAAGTACTATCAAATGTAGATCTACAAACTATAGTTTCTATGGTCATTTAGAATCCATGTGCGATTATAGTTTTATATAGCGATCAAACTTATAACGACTCATAAATCATTAATTTCCTCGTAGAGTGATATCTTTCTATTATAATCAGGTATTATTTCTTAGAATGTCTGATTAATTAACTATTAAATTTGCCTTATCATTACAACCTCAACAGCGCGTTTTCCAACAATGGACGATTGTATGTATACCATTATTATTAACGTGGACTTTACCTAATCGAGTAAAGAGCATTCACTTTGGAACAATAGCTGTATCGTTATCATTATTTACTCATCATAATGTCCATTCAGTGATGTCATTTTTGACATTGGTAGTGCAATAACTTAAATTCCAAGAAGAAATTAGGATTGCGACTCAGAAGGAATTCTTTGAAGAAACAATGGCGCTTTTATTATGAGATCAATGGGTTTAAAAATCTCCACCTGTTATCTTCCATACAAGTTTAATATAAAAACCGGACGTTTTTAACATTATTTTTCCAAAATTTATGACGAAATGTTCTATGCACTTGTATTACAAGGTCAGCTTTTTTATAGATATGAAATTTGCAGGCCGCAAACCTTTATAGGCTTTATTTGTGAGTTACACAATTATAACGTCCATCTTGGCCAACGGACCACAAATATTTGTCATGTGTTCTAAGCACTATACATTCTCCCATATACATCTGCAGACCGAGTTAATAGGTAAACGTTATCAGTATCGTGTAAAATCTTGAGTATGTTGATTGTTCTTGAAAAATCTTGATATCGTTCAGGTGAGGAATGCGATGATTAAAGGAGTATATTTAAAAACTATAAAATATACACCAACAGCGGTTAGGATATGTTTTAAAACAGTTGAATTCCACCAGCTAGATTGTACGGTTCCGCGCCACGCTCGGCCGCCTCTAATTGCAAGCAGCCCGTGTGAGCGATCTGTAGGCGATGTATGCTATGCGCCCGTGTGGTCATTACACGTGTTTTTCGTCACGATACACCTATTTGACGACAATGAATCCCGCACCATTAGTGTCGAACAAAACGATTCACTTAACACGCGTGACACGTGACTTGTAAAATTCATTTTAGTTTATAATACGAATCTGGAACTTTTCGTCGCGAGTATGAAAAAGATTAACCAAAGGTGTTTATGAAAAGGTTTTACATCAAAAATATATGAATATTAAACACCGACCTCGGCCAGTTATGATTGTTTCTTATAAATCTTTAGAATATAATTAAAATTAATCACAAAGTCAGCGGCTGAACTTTTCAAACGGTTCTTCGTTTTGAGGTCACGTCCGATAAATAATGCAAACGGGCCATTAGCCGTCATTATATTATGCAAATAATTTTACACATTACCCATCGCCCGCAAATATACTCGCATTCAAGTTGTGTATTGTTCATTGTAATTTAAAATAATAAATGCATTTATTATATACAATATTCAGTTAACCTGAGATTGACATATGATTTTTATACGGAGTATGTTTTTATTCTTGTACCACATAATATAAAATCCCTCAATCCAGTTTTCTGCTTACTTGCATACGTTTTTAAATAAAATTTAAATCTATTAATAATTTTATCCCAGTATCGAAACTAATTTTCTTTTGTTACAATAATATGATCTAAGCAAGATTACTCATAGTATTGAATTTTCAGCGATAGATCTATTATCACGATAAGATTTATCTTGAACTAGGTTTATTAAATATAAAATACAAATGCGCTATTATTTCATGAGGTTAAAAATATTAGTTCATACTTGGGTACATTAACTTAATATGAGAGAAAAATATATATCTATACAAAAGTTTCCCTATATTATATAGGAAATCGTAGTCTAGACACGGTGTAGGTGATCGAGGTTTCGCTTGTTCATTAATCTCCAGTGTTTTATTCCATCAGATATAATTGTCATAGAGTGTAAGCGGAGCACCGCCAGGTCTGTCGAGGGTCGCGGGGTATGGGCCCCGGCGGGGTTGCGAGGGCTGCGGGCGGGTGTAGGGGGATCGGTGCAACGTCTTCCCTCCGGCTCTAATTAGGCTCACATTCTCATTCCGTTTTCGCGTTTAATTTTGCCGGCGGTTTCTCCTTAATTACGTTATTCGCGGGCGCCGGGTTGTTGTTCTTGAGACCTAAGAGAAGTTAGTGACCGATTTCGTGTATGACGCTAACGTTTACAGTACATTTATGTGTGTCTATCCGGTTCAGACTTCTGAAATAATCCTCTCAATAAATGTCGAAGAAATTATCAATAATATCAATTGTAGCATTCACTTCTAAATCCGCTTGACGATTTCTGTTAAGTCATCGCATTCTTAGTAGAAGTGGCAGGGCAAAGGCCGATAACAAGATGACTTACAGTTTTGTTAAACATTCGAATGTGCAGTTCATCGCTGTAATTGAAAAAAAATCACTTAACAGGTAAATAGAGGGCTGTGAGGAGGCTCGTTCTTCTTTGTTGTCGGGTGGTTGCTAATAAGATTTTTAAACGGCAACAAAGTATCCAATCAATGGGGCTTGAATAATGAAAACGGCACCTGCCTGGTTCCCAGGCCACCCTCGGCCTAAACACGCATCACGTAACGCGGTGATCGCTATTAAAACCGATTTGCAACTCTACACCAATAGCATTAACATTTATTTTCCATTGCTCCTACTTTACAGACATGTTCGAGTAATTATATTCAACGGTAATTTGTGTTTGAAAAAAAATTACGTATTTCTGTATACAGCCATTAGC
>DVQP01002862.1:0-11732 GCA_018231745.1 Danaus eresimus
TAAAAAATAACTAATTCGAAATTTGACTATCTTCAACTTTAATATTATAAATTATAGAAAAACGAGTTAATTATAATAACACAAATAAATATATGCCTTTCTTCATAACATGACTTCAAATATTTAAAATATTAATGTATAGTAAGTTTTTATTAACATTTTTTCATAATTATAATTGAACTTAATTTAACACGACATCTCTATACGTATCTAATTTAATTCATATTTTCTTTACAAATACAAATGGTCATCGAACTGGGATAGGTTTTTTTTAAATCAATCCCAAGTATTTGAGTCAACCAAATTATATTTTGACAATTCTATTGTATGTAAACCAATCATCTAGTTCAACGGAGTGTTAAATAATTTGTTTATTATTCAAAAATACTTCTTTCCGTTACTATAATCCATAATAATTATTCCGAAATATGTTGTGTCATACACAGTGTACGTTGGAGATAGGTGACAATCTGGGGACTGCACAAAACCCGGGCACACAAAATACGATTTCAATAGCCTTTATTATTAGGACTAAAAGATTGTCTTTTTCTACTTAACCAATCATTTCGTTATATTTTCAGCATCAGTTTAAAATTCAACGCGTAGCTTTTTTGCTCTAAGATAATAAATTTTCGAACGGAGGCGTGTTGACTGAATGTTGGCAAAGTCTAGACAATATTTTTCTGATTAAGTTGGATTACTAACCAAATTTAATAGACATAAGAGGTATCTACTCCACAGACAGAAAGGACTGCCACATTCGCAAATGCGAGTGTTCCAGTTAGTAATCTTAATAAGACTGTTGATATATAATATAATCTAAATCTAAAATAATGTTAGTTTTTATTTCCCAGAAATGATTTTTATTTTAAGGTGTCGCTGTCATGAATAAAATAGTTTCATTCGTAATAATTTTTATTATTTAAACCTTAGCGGAGTATACATGTTATTGAAGTTGAAGGAAGACGTTGTATTCTTTTCTTACAAGCTGAGATGTGCCAAAGACTCCATTAATCCGGCTGTTACAAACACAAACTGTTTGCATCCTTTCAACAGCTACAAAATTGCATGCCTATTTATAATTTAGTTCATAGCATCAGTAAATAAAGGAACATACATTAATTTGTTCGTCCAAATGATCCTAGATTTGTTTGCGTTGGTTTAATAAAACAATACAATGTTCAATTTATATAACATATAAGATATAAGGCTAAAGGTGAGGCCTGAACCAGGATAAGAAACTAAGGAAACAATATTTATTAAAAATGATTTTTTACGTACACCTTTCAATAGCATCAATGTATTTTTTATAAGTTAATTACTTCCCACAAAAAATCCCACCAGACCGCTATATTAAAAGTTAATGCTATCCAACCTTATTCTGTGAAACTACAGCTTGGACGCGAGTGTGATCAAAGCATTTTTAAATACAGCTGTAAAAGTAATAGTATGTACTAGGACACGGTGATAATTAGTTTCATATTTTTTGTACGCTAACATTAATAACAAAAATGCTTCGACGGATAAATTAAAATATCATTTGAACGAAATTATTTGACTGGTATATTATTTATGATTCACTTACCGTTCAACACGTTTTTATAAAGTCATTAATAAAGAAAACATGTCTGTTTTATTATAAATAAATAACCGATGCGTATTGGAATAAATGTTAATAAAAAGTGTAACATTATAATAGCTTAATTCATTTTATTGGGATGTTTAAACGAGAAAATTCGTTAGGACTCGCCAGTGTAAATTCCGCGCGCGAGCCACACTGACGCGCTGCACCGTTGGACTTCATCTCTTAGATTCAATGAGATGAAAAAAAGATGTAATGGTCGATTGAATAGTAACCAACCTCCTTTATGGGTTTGTATATTAAAACTTAATATAATCAAATAAAATAATTCTTCATTGGTAATTCCTTATAAATGCTAAGCTGCTATATATTTGTCTAAGCGTATTTTAATAATGTAATTGTTTCTGATGTCATTATTTTTTAAATAGATCGTTTGTTTTTGTTTTAATGCAGGTTTAAGCAAGATTTTTATATTCGTATCGCATTGTAGCTAGACGTAGCGTGTCGTGAAGATTATAACACCTGATAATGTTATATGTAACTTAGCTTTTACAATTTAGTGTAAATTGAATAGCTATAAATATATATATTTTTTTAATATTAGCAATTAGGAATATTATGTATAGATTAAAATGTATATAAATATTATTTTTTTATAGAATTTCTAGATTCTATTTCACCTGCATCAAAAATTATGTAAGCTTTATGATATTATTTAAAAAATAAGCGTAACAACAATATTTCCAAGACCCACGAGCTATGTAACAACAGATAATAACAGGTATAGCGGTTGTATTAACAGATAAATCAATTTATTCCTTCTGATAACCTTGACATAACTTAAATAAAGCTTTAATTATATTTTAAATAAGTAAATTGAGACAAATAATCACTACAAAGAGATGTAGTGTTAGAAAAATTAATGTTTGCACGTCTGAAATCTTGATTTATTTGTTTCGATCAAGTTATCATAAAATAAACCTCGAAAGGTTTTTCATTGATAAAAAAATCCAAATTTAACAGTTTCGTAGATGCTCATCATTCAAATAAAACTGATATTTACGAATTCACTACGCGTTTTTTTTATTTAAAACTACATATACCTAACATTACGTATACTTTGTAGTAACCGTCATCCCAAAGTAGCGTCGGGAGTATGTAGATTAAAATAATGAAAAAACGCGTCGTGAATCCTAAAAATTTTGTTTTTTTTTAAACGAATACTCGCGAAAGTGTTACATAAAATGATGATGATGATATTTGTTTTTCGTAAATTTTCATTAACATACAATTTTTAAATACTTTTTATTTTATGTGACCGCCTTTATAAAGCTTATTCCAGCCGCTGTCACGTTATGAGATAATCACATTCAAATATAATAAAATATCGCACGAACACAACTATATTTTTACTTATAACATTATCGTACATGCAATGTGGAATGTATGCTGTTTATAATATAATTATCGAATAAAACCGTCGACATATTAAAAACCATTCCTCCCTCGTCATTTGCATCGACTCGCTACATACGGCGAGTTTCCCGTATTTCATTCAATAACTACAATGATTTATAAAAAAAATACTGTTAAAGATCCGTATGTTTTATTTTGTTGGTCACTCAGACTAAGCATAGCGAATGGTAAACTGCAGAGGCTTCCTACATCGTGTATTCGAGAATGTAATGAGTTAAAAAACTTTGATAAATTTTTTTTTAATAATATCATTTAATTTACGACACATACAGTAACGTATCAATGAATAAAATTTAATTAATAAAATAATAATATCAAATTGAAAAATTTACATATGCTTCCCATTAAAATTATTAACTCGAACGTCATCAAAATGTATTTATAATTATAAATGAAACGCAAATGTCTTTGTTCCCTCTAAATTTATTTAATCTGTATCGGCGTGTAGGTTGTTTTTTTACGGTTGTTCATTTTTTTTAAATCTTTTATAGATCCGTCGCGGGATTTTAATGCTATGAACCAAGAGATTCTTTCTGCCCGTAGTACGATTTACAAATGTCTTGAAATAAAAGGACTTTTTTACTGATTAATGTTTGGGATTCATAAGGAGGTTGTATTGGTAAATTGGTTGGAATATCCTTAACCTTTGCTCTAATTTTAATTTCATTGAACATGAATTTGGGATATGTATTTGTTATGATTTCTTTAATAACAAAAGAGTTTCAATGACATTCAATAAAATATAAGTGAGACATTGTCAAGTATTATTTGGAATATAGAAAAACATATTTAATGGGCAATTAATCTGATAATTTACTTGTTTATTTCTATATTATCTATACTATTATAATAATGAGATATACTTATATTGTATCCAAAAGCTTTAAGGACACTAATTCCTTTGTAATGTCCACCAATTTCAAGTTAACAAATGACAGGTAATTGACAGAAAATTGAAAAAAAATGATTAAAGCTCTGATATTACTGTAAGTCTTAAAATCGTTTCAAGCATTACAAAAATATTTCACATTTATTTTGGACATACAAAACGAAAAGTCGTTACCGTCACGTCCTCCGTTTCGTATCTCAATTCATTAAAATACAACCTTACTGACATGAAATGACAATTATATTCAGTCGAAATTATCGTTATGCCGACAAATTGTTTATTACATTTTTGAACAACCATAAACGAATAAGAAGCCAAGTGTTCGTCATAAGAATATTGACGTTTCAATAAGTATCGTCTAAAATGAATTTTGTAGATAACTAGAGATTGTATTCAATAGTTATTATATATGGCAACACGAGCTGTAGTCTTCATATTTAACGTGTTTACGGGATTCGTTCGCAACACCTGACACGCTTCCCACTGCTGCAATTTAAAAGTTTTTATTGCTTGTAAAACTAATAAGCAACAGATAAGATATCATTACGTTTTATAAAACGTTCTAACCCAGTCTGTGAAGATATAACGGCGAACGTTTTCGGCCATTTTAATTATAATTTGTTTAATTCAACTTATTTGAATGTCAGATATGAGTTAATATTAGTTTAAATTTTGCGATTTATCCTTATTTTGTTGTGGGATTATGTAGGTATAGTATTTATGATAATGCACCATTTTATTGTTTGTATTAAATTTTGTGGCGTTAGTTCTGTTTGAAAAACAAGTCCGTAAATAAAATAATTCGGAAGCTTTAGTTCATGACAGTAGTACTTTTAAATTTATACGATCAAATTAAAATGTGTGTTTTGAACCAGCTTCAGTGATATATGTTTTTGGACGTAGTACGTACGTACGGACATAGTGCGTAGGCAAAACCTACAAGTAGATATTAATTTAATAGTAGATTTGTACGATGTACGATTGATAAAAATAAAAAAAAAAATACATTTTCGATATAAATAATAAAGACTAGTTTATTGTTTTAATGATGTATATGATTTATTTTTTCACAGGTGCGGAAACGGCAAAAGTAGAAAACGCTGCTGTGGCAGCAGGCGGTGAGAGCGGTCAGAACGGAAAAGCCATGTACTGCGTCGTGGGCGGCGCCCATGCTTTCATTCTAAGGGTGAGTTCAAAGCCCCTATAAATAAAGGTTTAATAATGTACGTTACTCAGTATTACATTGAATCAGTCTTCTTCTTTTTTTCATAAAAATAATCTAAGTTAACAGTAAAAATGTGACGATACAATGCATCAAAATAAATGCAAACATCTCTAATGAATATCCTCTACAAACTGAATAAAGGTTAAATATTATTTAAAATTAAATAACTGCTTCAATTTCGTTTGCTATTTGCACACGCCTTCGCGTAGTCGTTGTTTTTAAGTCAGTTTTAAATCAAGTTGACCAGTTATAGAGGGCTGGTGTGAAAACAAATCGGAGATCTGAGAAAACATCGTGCGTCCTTACGGTATTAGTGCAGCTGACGCTTAGAAATAATATGTCCGCGGAGTTATTGCCGGTTTCTCGTAAGCGTGAAGTTTTATGTGACTTAGGAATTATGTTTAATCGAAGACGAGACAAATTATTTTTATGTATTTTTATAATAATAAAATAAAGCGTAGTAATCCTGAACTATTAGTTTTTCTGAGTCAAAAGTTGTTTTTTTTTTTGTGAAATTAAGAAGACGCTTTTCAATAAATAGACGTGAAATTTTTGTTGGTTATATTAACTTTTCATTTATTTTCTTAGTGTCTTAACAGATAATATATGTTTACATTTACAGTGCATCCAAAAGCTTAAATATTCAAGTAAAAATTGAGACAGTTAAGCTATCTAACAATACGATTTTATGTTAAAGAAGATAAAATTAGATATATCATGTATGAGATTTATTAGAGATTTAGAATAAGGCGTAGCTGAATCTAGCTAGTCTTATGTATAAACCTTTTACTTACTTGTTTTCACGTTTTTCTTATTTTCATTGTATATAGACAAATCACTTTATATTTTTTCTACCTTTTTTAATTATTTGGATCTTAAAATCTTCTTGGTTGCTTCATTTTATTGGTAAATATTTATAATCAGATATCCAGTTTCTTCGGGCTCGCTCCTTTGCGGTTCGAGTCGAGGAGTCATGGCTTCTCCGTGAGGATGTCAAACCCGATGTGCATTTACAGTTACATACTAGTGACTGTCTTGGGTAAAAAAATGACGGACATTCTTTTAATTTAAATTAAAGTATGATTCTGTTTCTTTTTTTCATATTTTCTTGCAGTTATATGCACCGTGTTCGGTTTAGTGGCTGAAATAAATGTCGGCGTCGAGATGTCTGTACGAATGTCATCCACGATGTCGCAGTTTGTGTCGACTTGCGACGTCTTAGTCGTGGTGATTACAGCGGGAGCGGGAGTCTACGGTGCTCCCAAGAGAATGAGGAATATGTTAAAGTTTATGGAGAGTGTCGCTTCTGTTAGTATGTCTAAGTCAATTTATGAAATCAGTCAATTAAAGAAGATTTAAGAGCAAACTGGAATATATGTTTGTTGATAATATTATTTTTTATTATATTTTGCGCCCTTGACCTTTAGGAACAAAATTCTCAATTGCCAATTTACTGTTTCTTAGTACAAGATTTTAACCAAATAAGTTGCGAAAAACATTTTTATTTCCTCATCGCTGTAAGATGTCTGGAAGAATTAGGACGTACTAAAAAAAATCTAATCTAAATTGAGGCGTCCCATGTGGTTCAATACAAGCTATTCAGTTCTAAGTTTTATTACCTGCAGGTAGATACAAGTATAGGAGCACATTACTCTTTGGTTGCTGAAAGGAAGCTGTGTGCGATCCTGCTCGCCATACTCATATTCTTCTCCGTTCTTATCGCCGATGACTTCTGTTTTTATGCGCTGCAGGCCAAAAAATTTGACAGACACTGTGCGTATACGCAAAAAAAATAATTGAAAATGTGTGGTATAAAAGTAGATTCGCATAAAAATGTGAATTTCAGGGGAAGTTGTCACCAACTACATCGGCTTCTATTTGCTGTGGTATGTGGTGATGATTTTGGAGCTACAGTTTGCATTCACGGCGCTTTCAGTCCGAGCGAGATTCCAAGCTGTGAACGACGCACTCGCATTGACCGCGAGGCACGTGGCCGTCTCTGGTAAGTCGTTAAACTTATTCTTCAGTATTTACAATAACAGAACTGTTTAAATTTCAATGTTATTTTATTACAACTATTAAGAAACCATATTTTTCTTGTCAGTTCAGTGAATATCAACGAATTTTTATGTCAAGCGTGATTATATTCGGCAAATAGATAGACTGTTTTATATACCTATGATTTACATAATATCGTTTCGTCTACCTAAATTTTACTTGTACTAAAAATAGCTCATCCGGAATTATAATCTTCTATATACTAGTGGAGAAAGTGAAGGAGCCATCTCCTATGAACATGTTTGCGATACAAATTGGTGAGCGTCGCGAGCAGCAGCAACCACATCCTGTCATTGTTAGAAGCACAGGTTCGTCGGATGATGAGGGTTGAAATTTGTTTTAAAATAAACAAAAACAAAAAAAAAAAAACAATTATCTACGTAAAGTATTTCATGAAAAGATCCGTCGCTAAGACCTGTTTTACTGTTTCCTTTGGATTCTAGTTAGCGGAGAGCCGAAGTTAATAGTTCCACCGTGTGAGGCCATCAGACGTCTAGCCAGTCTTCACGGATCTTTGTGTAATGTGGTGCACCGCATCGACAACAGCTATGGTCTGCCGCTGATAGTGATTCTCATATCGACCTTGCTGCACTTGATTGTGACACCGTATTTTTTAATCATGGAAATTAGTAAGCAATTATTTTATTATGGACGCCCAAATCAAGAGTTATTGATTTAAAAATATTGGATATTTATTAATTAAAATAGTTTTATCAAAAGGCAGCAAATGTGTTAATGAAGTTTAATTTTTCAATACTTGTGGGTACACAATATTTTTTGTTAGCTTAACACTTATGTATATATAAGATTAGTTGTTATTTATGACTCGATGCCTCATGGCTCATATACCGTGCTACTCTCCAGTTCTATAGACTTCCGAGAGATGGCGCTCGCCCACGAATGTTTTTGTAGTCTTAGAATCTGCTACTAGAGAGCGTTGTAGGATAATAACGTTATATTCAAAATAATGATAAAACCATAAAAAATTTTCCAAATAATGCATATTAAAGTACCCCTGACAAACTTTTAACCATTATCGGTTCAAAATTTATATTTTCAAGACGTCTGAAATTTTACAAATCAATTAATAATGCAACATTTTTATTTTCACAGTCGTATCAGCTCATAGAATACATTTTCTCGTGTTACAATTCCTTTGGTGCTTGACGCATCTTATACGGATGTTTGTCGTAGTGGAGCCATGCCATTACACGATTACAGAGGTAGGAAACGATAAAACTTCTATCATTTTAATATAGTATACAAAATAATAAGCTAGAGTGACCTATGGTCGAGATGATTCTGACAATATAATTCAAATCTCCATATACATGTTTTATTTATAGTCTTAGAAGGAAAAAGTCATGATAAAAACGGAAATTAGAAGGAGAAAAGCAAAAGCAGCGATAGAGAAATAATAATTTCCGCTTAATCTGCCTCTGTCAGTGCGCTAAGGATCTATATTTACGAGACAAAACATGACGTGAATATGTATTAAAAATCGTTTAGAACAAACACACGGAATATATATATATGTTGTAGTTTCGTGGTACATTGATTATATAAGCTTCTCATTATCAACAATCAGAGTCGAAGAACCGAAGTGTTGGTGTGTCGTCTGATGACGTCCACGCCGTCCACTGGGATGCTGCCTTCGAGGTTGGAGCTGTTCTCGAGACAGCTGATGCTGCAGTCCATCAGTTACACTCCAATGGGAATGTGCACTCTCGATCGTCCGCTCGTTGCTTCGGTACGTTCAGATATTTATTATCTTTATCAAACCGTCAATTCTGGTATCGTTTTATTTAAATTACATTAACTTTACATTTAGTATTTATATAGCAAAAGCTAATAACGTTTAGACGCGTCACTTCATACATATACAATTTTCATGCTATGTTCTTTAAGTTACGGGACTTCTTAAATAAACTATAATCTGTATACTGTGATGTCTTATGTTAAAAGTTCATACAAAGTCACAGTTATATAATTTTATTTAACTATAATTATATTTTGGCTTGACATTTTTGTCTATCAATTTCCAGGTGCTCGGAGCTGTGACTACTTATTTAGTTATATTAATACAGTTTCAGAGATACGATACTTAAATTCTTCTAATTATTATCGTTTCAATTATGAAATGAATTACGCAAATGAAATAATTAGGACACATCAGATGCGATCGGATATCAGATATACGAGAAAACTGAATTAAACAAAAAAGTTATTAAAATAAAATTAAATATTCATTATTATATAAATGTGAGACAAAATAGAAGTATAATATATTATATCTGATTAAAAACGATGAACTAATATTATCATACATATTTCTTAAATGTCTTCTTTACAATTATATACTTACTTTAAACCTTCGATATTAGCCATGAGTGATTTGATTTTATATAAATATATTATCAAACATCATACATATAGCGCTGTTAGTAACTTTATTTATATAATTAGCAAAAAAATTTTTAGTAACAGACGAAATTTAAAGTATTTTGCAGAAGCTAAGAAACTTACATTAGGAATTATTAGACATATATTAATTTAACTGTTACTTAGACATAATTAATGTTAATAAATAAATATTACAAATATATTGACTATCATTTACTCCGAAGTAACATTTATATATTAAAGATATGTTTTTAATTTTATCGTTCATAATGTCATATCAAAGTAACAGATGTAATCCCAGGTGAAGATTCTGCATTCAACGAAATGATTATGTAATTGATCTTAAGCGTAACCCTATCTCATCTTATCTTCATATAACATTAATAAATTAAGTATACCTATCGATTAGACGTGGTGTCCTGGAGGTTTAAGGCCCGCCTCTCATGCATGAGGGCGCGGCTTCGAAGGTTCGAAACCTGGCAAGTATCAATTAGATTTTTCTTAGTCATATGTACTTTTTAAGAGTATTTAGACGCCACTGACAGACGGTGAAGGAAAACATCGCGAGGAAACCTGGACTTATAATTTCAAATTATAAGTTTAATATCGCTAACCCGTATTGAGCAAGCGTGGTGATTAATGCTCTAACCTTCTCCGGATGGGCACCGGATAGCTGATGATGATGATGATTATGATAGATTTCACTAATAATAATATAATAAACTATCCAGCCATAATGGTTTGAATTTCTTAGATGCAGTCTACTCTGGTTGCGAACCAAACATCAGTAGACAGTTACATTTTGGTTCAGCTAGCCACTAAGTGCTAAACGTTTTGATTTCTAAACAAAATCAAACAAAATGTAGCACCGACAAAGACTATGATTTGTAAACTGATAACTGATTACTGTTAACAAATAGACGAAGAACCTAAATAAGTGCTAACAGTCCAGCAGTCAGAGTGAGTGAACCGTCAAACAAATATGCACACGAGTAACATAACCGAGTTTAGTTAGCTTGCTAGTTTATTGCTACGTCTCTGAAACTTCGTTATTGGATTTGCATTGGAGTTCGTATAGTTCTTGGGTGAATTAGGTCAGATGGTGTTTTGAGTAAAAAAAATCTATTCGCCCTAGAATTCCCTGGGGGAGGGCATGTTAGTATGGCGAGATACTTATTATGATATAATTATCTTTGTAATGTATGTATATATTGATGTATTACGTAAACATGGCAGAGTGCCAAACCGGGATTTGAAAGCTATATATGTATATGTCTTCCTCGACACTGACATTAGTTATTTATTTTGCTTGTAATTAAAAACATACATGTGATATTTATTGTTTGACACAGCAAGTGGTCCATTTTACAATATCATGTTACAACAATGTAAACACTGAATGTGCAGAATCATTAGCTTAGTATTATTTTAGTGTACAGATTTTATTCGTCGCGTGAATAAATTTTTTTTTTCATTCAATTCAAGCTTTTGCTTCATTCGTTAATTAATCTTTTTTACGTCACATTGAATATGAATTTCCATTAATTTCATCGGAATATATAGTTTTTAAAATATTTTAATTTCCATACCGTTTCTTTATAATTGGTATTTTGTTTATCGAAGAGTCTTCTTTAATACAATTTTTCATTTTAATCATTTGTTGAAATACGATTTAAATTTTTAATTTAAAACTCGGACGAATAAAACATTTATATTTCTAAGGCTGTTGGAATATTAATAGTGAAGTACAACATGCAGTGTTTACGCAAATCTCTTCATAAATTTTCAACATATCTTTAAGTTTAATTAACATTTAATTCTACTATAAGTGTCTCAAATTATAGACATACTTTTGAGTTTTAAGTGTTAGATGTAATACGGTGTAAATACTTTCAGATTTTATATGCAAACGGTTGATAAAGAGCGACATAAATTAAAAGCTTAAAGTAACTACCGTTACTCTTACCATCTCAAAACACCAACTGCTAGATGTAAGTTTAATTTGTACAACACACGGCTGGTAAGAAATAAAAGATTATAATATTTAAAAACTAATAACTTTAACAGTAATCTATCAAACAAGATTTATATATAATTTT
>DVQP01002863.1:0-11728 GCA_018231745.1 Danaus eresimus
AAAACTTTTTTTATTATTTTAGGTCAATTTATACTATTGATATTGTTTATTCAAAAACTGTGTCGTTTGATTCGCTTTCAGGAAAGTATTTGTTTGGCTTCCAACTGAGTAGTAGTAATTTTACTTTTATCTTACTAGTGTCGGTAATTTAACTGTTATTTTGCTAGCAGACGTTTAGTTAGATGTCAATAACAATTAACTAGGCGAAGTTATTTAAATTCAGTGGTAGAGACTAGAGGATGCCTTAAAACGATAAACTAATAAACTTGTAATTTTATTCTGTTGTAAAAAATATTAATAATTATTAATTTTTTCAGTTCTTAATGAAAATATTTTTATATGGGAGTATCACATATGACAATCATAGTTTTAAAGCTAAGAAAACTATAGCGATCTATTTGTACTTATAATACTAGTTATCCGAAATTAATGACTCCTCGTTTAACTTTTAGTTTAATGCAAGTATTTTTGATCAAGTGAAAGTTTTCTATAATACGTAAACTTTCAATACAAACTTCAACTACATATTTTTAGAATCTATGAACACATCTGCACATGTTTGTATTCGCTTTAAAATCCTTAATCTTATGGGATTATAAAGATTATTAACATAATTATGTATACATAAGCTCAAAATTGTGATTTTATATCCGGTTATCAAACTTAAACACGAATAGTCTAACGTAGAGTCAGAACCAAAAAAAATGTATTAATAATCGAATTTTATTTCGATTAAAACATTGTAAAAAGGTTCTATGTTAACGAGAATAAAAAAAACAAAGGACTATTAATTTAATAAGAAACGAAACGCGATCACCAGTCCCCTGCGGTTGATGGCAATACATAAAACTATCAAGCTGTCAGTAAACTTGTCAGCACGTGTTGTTTGAATTGGGAACATCTTTTACTTACCAATTGCTTGCGGTTTTTATCTCGTTAAAGTAATAGTCTCGTTTTACTTAATTATTTGGTGTTATTACCAAATCGAAAACACAGACAGACAACTAACGGAATGAAAATATTTGCCAACAATGTACATAAATATATAAGTTTGCAGGAGTGCATAGCCTTTTACTGAAACAGTTTTAAGGCGTTTGCCCTTATATAATTGAGAATCATCTAGTCAATAAGTAAAAAGAAAGCTACTGTTGAAAAACATTATTATCTTTTATGTATTGAATGCTTTGTTTGTTATATATTGTACGGGATTGAGATAGAAGTAAATTAATTTCGTATAGTTTGTTACGTACAAACATAAAAAAGCCTGTGTATAAATTGAACAATATAAAATAGTATATGTATGAGGAAAACCGTTTTGAGCATTTCAGGTGTTCAACTTACAAAGCTAATTGAAATGATAATTTTCTACGGAAGTAGGACATTACATGTTTATTCACGCGTAATAGTTAATTAAGCTTTTAAATTTAACAATTACTCAGAAATAAGGCGATGTGAATAATGCTGCAATTACTTGATAGAGACCTTCGAGGAAGGGTTGACGACACCTGCCTCTTCTATCTGTAACTTAATAACCTTGGCTCCATTCGCATTTAATATTCCAATGATATTTCAATTAAAGTTCTAAGCTAGTTATATAACTTTATTATTTATCCTCAATCTGATTTCATTAACGAGAAGATCTGTTAATTAAATAATGTCTTGCTTTTTAAATCTTTGTCCTAGCTCATAAATTGTTTTAATGATAATTTGACTGCATGTTAATAAAAAGTACGAAAAAAATCCTGATTTAATGAAATAAACAAAATACTTGTTTCTATTTCTTAAGAAATTTTCTTAAAAATTGTATGTAGATAACTTTTCAGCTTGCCTTTTTAATTTTTCTTGACAATTTATATAGAAACTTATAAAAGAATCGGAGGATAACTGATTGGGAAACGCTGAAAGCTAATTATATTTATTATTGTTTTTAATTAATCATGAAACATAGTTACGTGTGTGCTCCCGATAACATCGTAACTTGCCAACGTTTTTGCTACATATGTGTAGAGTCGGCGAAACAATTCAATATAATAAATACTATAAAAACATTTGGAAACCCTACCATGATTTGCGAGTGTAATTATCTCCAGCTACTAGATTTAACATCTTATCTGCAAAATACGTGATTTTGATGAATGTAAGAGATAACAGCGTCAACTTTCATTGTGAAAACGAGACAACTACATAGAATAAACATAGGTACATAAGATTTTATCACAGCCATTATATTGGTTGGTTGTTTGTGATATATATGTTTTTGACGCTGTTTTAATAAAAATTAAATCATCATTATATTTTTTGCTGGCCATCCATCTAAGCGATTGCATCGTCTGCCTCGCGCCCCTGTGACTTTCCTCAGTACGCTAATGAATTCGCGTGTTACTTCATACAGCCAGCCCTAATTATGGGAAAATGAAATTCGTAATGTCTTTATGCTAAAGCGGGATATCGTAAATAGAAGACAGGGAAATATGTCTCATTCGAATTGTCAGACGAGAAAGCTCGGTGTAGTAATAAAATTTTGTTTATAACTATAATTAACGTTACGTCAACAAAGTTTCCCTTTTATAAGTTATTTTAAGTAATACGGTAGCCATGGTAATTATATACACGATAGTTGGTAAGAAAATTAATTTAAAGTGGCTGACTACCAGGTTCATCACGTTGCCTGATCGCGTGACCGGCCGCATTCATTTGAAACTTGTAAGTTTCTCGCCACAAACTGTACCGAGTTATTTATCAATCGAATCGCATCGAAACGTAGGAGGGGTATCAAAACCACGCACAGGGATGCAACGCTAGCTTTTTGCGTAACATATTAACATAAATTCATTTTTTTTTTGTTACGAAAATACACAATTAACAAGATGCCATCAAGAAATGAAAGCGAAAATTACGCGAATTTGCATTATATGCATTAAAATTTTTATATTTTACGACCCATCCAATTGCGTACACGCATGCTCAGAACGCATGTTTAATTAACATTTAATAACTGCAAAGAAAAGTTTTATTGTTTCATAGCTTATCACGAAATTTGAAATTTAACCGTCAGATATGATAATTAATTGTGTTACAAAAGTCTCCAAGAGATGCTATCATACGATCCCAATCCTAATTTGACATCAAACATAACAACTCTCGGCTGTAACAAAGTTAACAGAACATCCTCTATTGTATTGATTAAACTATATTTCAAACATCCAACAAGGCAATTAAACAACAGCAATGGAATTTTATTCAGATTCATCAAACCAATTCGAAATCATAATTGATCTGCCATGTAAAAAATATAGAGGGCTGTTAGGTTGGAAATAGGCGCCAAAAACATAAAACTAGAACGATGACTGGCCGAAACACTTGGAGCCGAAAGTCAATTACCGACAGGCCGGGCACGTGGAACCGCACCTACCGATACTCCAGTATACTATTAAAGTACAGATATAACATTAGTAACACAAAAAATATTTCCCATATTTAATGAAAGGAAACATATATAAGAAATCTACAACCGTATAATAACACTCAGATAAAGTCACATGTATTCAATTCTGTTCAAACAAATTATGACTAATGATTGGCGACGTTGTTATAGATTCGTTAAAATATTTCTTTTAATTTGGTTTTATTTGAACAAATGTTAATATTTATCGTCTGATCAAGTATGTACTATCATTTTATTGTGGTGTGAGGTCTCAGTTGGTGGATTCGTGTCCGCTTCCCGATACCGAATCTGAACTTCTGCAATTCAGTATGACACGGTAGACCGGATAGCTACAACCTCGTTTTATATTATACAAAATAATAATCAAGTTATATGTATAAAATATTACTTTATACGCAAAGAGCTTCGTAGAGTCGTCTAATTAAGTCTATTGTTTTAATAGCAATGTTAATTCGTTTCTATTTAATATTTTTATATTTCATTCAATAGTTTTATAGTTTCTTAATTACATACGTAGGCAATAACTGCACAGTAACCTTTATTTAATTCTTGTCTCATTTATCTATGCATGCATATTAATTACGCTATTAAAATGATTTACAAAATTATTCAGTTAAAATGAGTATTAATATTTTATTCATACAATGTTATGTTTTTATAAATGTTTTTATAATTTTTGTGAAATGACATATTTTTGAAACATTCTCTTCGAACAAAAGCTGTCTATATTCAATTTACGTTACGTGGGGGGACGCCACCCCGTGCCGTGAAAAATGCGAATTACGTTTGAAGATGGCCAGCCAGTCAGAAACTCATTGTTGTACTGATAACATTCAGCTATGCGAACTCGTTCTCAACGCTATTGCTCGTGAAATTATTATAGAGCCAGAAAAGTGGGGAATTAATAAAGCCTTTATGAGGAAATAAAAAGCTCCTATGGTACGCCGGCGATAATAATTAATCCTTGCCATCAACTGTTAATATATTTCTCGTCTCATTACTTTTTTAAAAATTAATAGCATTAATATTATACTGTAAAAAATCTACAATTTACTACTTACGTACATATTTTGCTGGTGTTGAATAGCTTTAACAAAACTTTACATTCAATGGAAAACTGCACATGCACTTTTATTTTATTTGCAGACTTATCATCACTTTACAGTAGAATGCATTAACACAATTGTACAAGCCACTTTAAAACATGCCGATACAATATTTACAACGAAATCTTTTTCCACTTACAAGCAAGACGTTAAAGTAAAGCTAGGTTCTATTACAAATACACATACGTATAACATTATGAAATCAAGTGAGACATAAGTTCCACCACGCTATTAGTGACACCAAATACTACCTCATTTAACTCGGGGACAAAATATACCAACTAATTTACATTTTCCAACATGAAGCGGTTTTACCTGTTTAGGGGGTCTATATTTTCTAGCGTCTTGACATTTTGACGGTTGATCTTTGTGGTAGCAATGTTTGCATTACACTGTATTTTAATTAATTGTTACGGCCTGGGTCAAGACTTGGCCACACAAACTGCGGCTAAGCATGAACGTGGCTCCGGCATCATAAAACAGCAACCAATCGCCTCAGCTATGTTAATGTTTGAAATGAAAATGTTACAATTGTGTCATTTTTCACAATGACCTTTTCAATATATTTTGAGGAAAATTTCTACTATTTTTTTTTCTTCTTATATTCTTCCTACATTTTGATATTCTTCTTCAACTAACAGTTACTGTTTTTTGTGTTACTACATGTTACTGTAGCTTACATAACTGAAACATAAAACGCCAATTGCAACTAAATAAGTTATTTTTTTGCATAGTAGTTTTTAAAATTGTTCCAAACAAAACTATACCAGGAAATTATGATATTACAGCGTATTTTTTAAACTCAAATCGATATGAAACTTAGTAATTTAGTTAAAAAAAAATTATATAACACTAACTTCTAGCCATCTTAGTGTTAAATAATAACGTTTGATAGCGGGTACAAAAGGTGTACATCGAATATTGTAAATTTTACATGGCACAGGAATAGAGATGCCCTAATAGCGAAGTTTGTGTTGGGGTCACAATTAAAGCCGAAGGGGCTATTAATATGTAAATAAGGTATGTGAAGGTACGCAACACAATAACGATAGGATTGTTTGAACCACATCGAGCCCTGTATGCCTTGTGTGTACAACAATGGTATACAATATTACTCGAAATAGTTTATAAAACAAGTCAGCTCTAAATATTCTTAACTCTTTCGAATTGAAATTAATACAGATACAGATACATAATTAAGAAAACGTGTTAGATAAAACATTTGAGTTAGAAGTGCTGAAAATAGGATTTGTATTGTACATATAGTACCCACCTTCAATGGCACTCAATACAATATATACATATACATTGCGTAATAATACATTACCTAACTAATATGTGGGCGCAGTAATTACTCAATACGACAATACTGTGTACGTTAGTAATATTTTAGCCTCTGACAGTCAAATATAAATTGCATATACGATATATAGGATTGGAGTTTGTGATGTATAGCATTTCACAGATTTGGATATGTTATGTTTAATATGAATCACTCACAACCATGTATTACGACATGAATTTATAACTCGTACAATGTATAAAGAAATAAAAACACATCCAAAACAATTGTTTCGTAACTCTATGACGACGAAGTTATCAAAATATACAAATTTGTGTTGGAATAAGTCATATCTAATTAGGTGAGTATCTCATGCGAACTTAGATTTCTCAACAACCAAACACAACGATTGTCTAATGAAAGTAATTAACCGCAGAAACATGACAATGCTGGACAGAACAATCGCTGGAAAGAGTTAAAGACGAGATGCTGACTCAGCGAAAACTGTGCGACTAGCGACCAGGATGTACGAATATTTGGACATCACAAAACATTTACAAACAGATTCTAGAAGTGGATATATTTAAAAAAAAAAGATTGCAAAAATAATAAAAAATTCATGAAACACATGATTACTATTAATCAATAGAAGCTTTACAACAAAACGACTGAGATTATCAAGTATACATGTGTTTGTAGTTTAATTAACATCAACTTTTTAAAAATATATTTCATAATCAGTGTCAATAAATAACACCAATAAAATGCCTTATTCAATATTGCCATATAATTTTTAAGAGGCAAAATCAAAAACAACGTCATTTGATATTCAGATTGTTTAACAAAATGGCTACACCATTAGACTAAAATGTTATTAGACTAAAATGTTATAAGAGCCACTTCAATTGTTTCAATATTTCTAACCTCAATGTTCGCCTTGGTTAGTTAAGCCCCAAAGAGACCGACATAACTTCATTGATTAAAGCTCACCTTGATCGATGCGTTTCCTATTCGTGAAATTGCTTAAGTGTGTTTAATGTCGACATTATATAACCTTATGCTTATAGGGTCTATTAGTGATTGATTAATTTTTTTTTACTTTATAAGATTTCATGCTGATCTATTGAATCAATTGTTCGATACCTTTATTTGTTGACTGTAATTTTTTGTTGAAAGTCTAATAAAATTTACTTTTTTTATACATAGAGATGACGATTAAAATACTTTCACATGGCATTCGAAGTTATTGATTTGACAGTAGCATTAATTTAGCTTACAGGTGGCGCTAAGGAAGGCGTAAGAATCTTTGATTACAGACCTAATTAACTATTTAAAGTGTTATCTACAAACCATCCAGTTATTTGCTCGGACACTAATCGGAAGGGGTACAATCGGCGACGCGTGAAGATGCCGCGATAACTAACCGCCCTGCCACATGACGCTTGCGTTGCGGGTAACTTGCGATCATTCTGCTGATTGTAAGGGTTTAAGCGCATTAATAATTAGAGTACCCTGTCCAGTGTGGGAATGTTTAATGTTCTACTTAAAAAAATTGCTAATGAAATAAGACAGTTGAAGAATATTTTTTGTCTCTGATTATTTTAATGAGGATTTGTATAATTATGGCGTATGTGGTAATATCTACATTATGTTTTCTATACGATAGAGCGTGTCAAAATGATAATAAAATATGCATTTAAAACATACATTCTATGAGATGAAATACAGATAAGTCTGAGTTGGAAGTAGAATAAAACTTTTCGCTATAACCAATTCAATAGAATATATAACTTATTGTCGGTAAGAAAGAAACGTAGAACTAGTATAGACGTATTTCAACTTCAACGTAGCAATGTACAGAACAATGGACGCTATTGTAAGATATAAATAGTTGCCGGTCAATATACGAATACATTACGATACTTGAGATTAACGTCCCTCTAAAAACATCACACCGTAACACAGCAATAACTATCCAAACCAAATAGCAATATTAAAACATGTGTACAGGATCTGATTGCCTTACGAAACAGCCGTAGACAAACTAAAAATTAAAATAGCTAAACGGGCTTCCCCGCCACTAAGCGGACCAATTGTGGAGCTCAGCGGGCGGCACACCTTTCATTATTCTATAATAACTATAGAGGGCAATAGAAACCTCTCGTCATGGTGCGCCGTGGGCCCGAATAACCAAGTCTTACCAAATTAATTGCTACATTATGGGCGGTAACGTCACTCTACTCCGCAGTTTTGCAATCCGAATTCGTGATACAATCGTAATTAATGAATTATTGTAATACCGTTTTTTGATAACGAACTCATCTATTCTATTTGATATCAAGCGAACAAAATTCTTTGTTTTAATCTATATTTATTTATTTCTAAATAATCATCGGTAACGGAATGATAGTATGTTTAGTTTTGTTATTAGTTAGAGAGCCGCCTTCACGGGTTTACATTTGTACAAATCGATACAGCACTCGATCGGTACCAAGATTATGCTAAAGCGATGTTAGACGTGTCGAACGATATCTCGGATCGATATAAATCATCTTATTAACTATTGTTTCGGGAGGTGTGGTGTGAACGAGCCGATGTTATCGCCTCTGATGTGTTTTAAATTAACATAATAGGTTTTGTGAATGGATATCGTCTCACTGTTTGTTGATATGAAAGTAAGACGCCATGGGAATGTTGCTAATGTACTCTACTGGCCCACCGGTTCATGTTTGTCCTCACAGCGATTTCAAAATGCATCTATATATTTTCTCAGATCTGTCCAAACTGGCGATTCAATAATACACACACATACAAACAAAACATGTATGTACATACAATCTTGATATGTTATAGATACACGTAACTTGTTTGTTCGATAACGAAATATAAAACTATTATCGTTATAATTAAATATTAACATTTGATACAACAAGATAGTATAATACCTTAAATTTCATCAAACAATCCACCGCAGTGCTATAAAATACACATAAAATGCGTCGTCTCTGAGAGGTTCTGTGATAAAGCCACATTATAATAAAAATATTAAACTGTGAGATATTTAAAGATCAAATCCTCGCGATAATACCGTGAGCTGACTCATACGATTAATATTATACAGTTTGTTAAATATTGTTAGTAATGAGATATTTCGGTTTTATGAAATTTAGTTATACGTAATTGTTATTTCATAAGTATGACGGGTTAAACGAGCTAGTTATACATTCTGGCGTTACTTGTAGATAAATGATGACAGCACTTAATATTGTGTTTATAAAAACTGATTCATAACCACACAGATCCACAAACTGAGTGAGAAGTGTAATGGCTGAAAAATCTAGTTTTCTTTTCTATTCATACTTTGTATATTTGTGTTTTATATTTACCATCCAATATCCACACACATCAATAATGTTCCTACGTCGTTGCAACTTAATTTAGACAGTCTCAGTATTACGAAATTTAAATCTCTGTTAGATTAAATGAAATTAATCAAAAAGTAAAATAAACAGTTCATACAGATTTAAATTCTACTTTTTCTAGTTATAAATTTACAGACCAATTATGTGGGAAGGTTAACCTTTTATGAAGCGATAATAATGTAGTGTTATTAGTATAAAATATTTAACTAATGCCCTTTCAAGGACATTTAACTAATACAGAAATGTTACGACAGTTTCCATTCTTTAAGGTCACCTTCGAAAATTCCGTCTTTTACGAAATATATTCAAGTTATAAGCAAGTACTCAATAAAAGTCATAAGGATTTATAGAAGAGTAATTACACCGTAATTATACCTAGTGATCATTCTTCAGTTTATTAGATTATTTTATTTTACGGAAGTATAAATGATGACCAAAAATTAATATGAGCGCATTTCCAATACAACTTGTTATTCATTAATAAGTATAGAAATAAATTCCTTACTGTTCCTAACCTATGTGCGATTACAGTGACCTTTATTCATATTTTTTTGACCCTCATTGTTAAGTAAAAACTATTAATATTACTAAATTTCTAGCGAATTGATTAAATACAGCTTTTTTTCATATTCCTATACAATCCTCGTAACTTCTAGTTCCGTTAAACTGAATGTTCTAATAATTAATGAACTGCCAAACGGAAGTGATTCGTCTGAATAAAGTATAAAACCATTGTGGAGATAAATAGGTACTTAAAAAAAAAATAAAAAATTTATTAAATTATGTACTTTAGAACTACCCGTTCAATATTTTAATAGTATAGCAAGCAATTTGTTGTAATTGTAGGGTTTGTTGTCGATTTTCTGTTCATATCATAATTTGCCGATGCAAACAGATAATAACATAATTAATAATTGCTTTCTATATTAGAGTAGAATTATAAAAGTTCAGGATAGTTTAGTAGGTAGTGAAGAATGAAACCGAGAAGAAAAACCTGTTCTTTATGACCCTAAAATTCATTAAAGTTTTAAATAGAAGCCCTTATAAAATATGTTCATACATCGTGTAGCGTAAATCCTTATAGAATAAATGGTAGGATAGTGAGGAAAGTGTGAATATAATACTATGGTGCTATACGTACGATACGATACGATACGATATGATACGTGAGTATAACTGTAATATAACCTTGTTAGTTCTCTGTGCTGTTTCATTCGACATATTATTTCCTCATCATAAATTCAAATTAAATAAAACAACAAAACTATATATTTTTTTTGTGGGTACATTCACTTTGTTTCTCATTTTTACCATTATTTCATTTTCTGCAACAGGGCTAACGTTACCAAAACCAAGTGTAATTATATATATAACAGATATTACAAAAGTAAATAACGTAATAAATGAAGCTAAGTTTACCGGATACAAAGATTTTACGGATTTCTTATATGTCTATAAATTAACTATTAAACTTAGCATGTACTCATTAAAATCGCATAAATAATTGTCATACGCTATACTTACCTATATTGGTAACTAGTTAAACGACAGTTAAAAAATATATTATTAAAATTCATCACGGCATATCAGATCTATAAGACAATAATTATTTATTAGCTTAAAAAGTTAATCATTACATTTACACAAAACAATAGTACAATTTTATTAAGTACGCAATCATGACGGATATAAAACCAGTAATAAGTGATAAAATTAAGTTATGGAGCGAAGTAAAAAGTTATCGTCGCTTATCGCATTAGAACTCATTTGATGAAATATGTGTATCAATTTTCTTTGCGCCGTTGAATTGATAAATGTGAAATATAATGTCATAAGTTATACTACACTGCTTATAAGTGTTAATATTAAATTGCTTGTTTGTCCTTCGTTTGTTAATTACTCGTCACATTAATGCCATACTCAGGAGTAGCTTAGATATAAACTAGAAGTAATTCTATTACCAAATGGTGCCTAATGTTTAAACATAATCGTTATGCTAACAAGCAAGGAAGCTTCCCATAAAAATTAACACACATTGCGGGAATACATCGATAAATTCATCTTTAATCGAAATATTTTACGCGGAAACACCTCCGAGGCGATCGCGAAACAGGGTATGAGTAATCCTGACTCGTGAAATAGACCCGCCATCCGATAACCACTCTCGTTAGCACTATCTGCGATGGGCGTGCGCCTGCGCATACATTTTACACACCGGCTAAGGTGCCAACTAAACTAGATTATGTATAAATTATGAAAACCTCTTTGAGATATGCTATATTGTTTAAATTAAAAATGATCGTAAATATATAACGTGGTAATGTAAACTGTCTATATATTGCATTGCTATTGGACAAATAAGTTGGGTGAGGTGTAATCGTATAATGGAAACATGAAAATTATTGACAATCTACTTTTTGGTAGGCTCTTGATGGAGGTAATGCCACCGTGATAATACCCATCTATATGGGTA
>DVQP01002864.1:0-11728 GCA_018231745.1 Danaus eresimus
TATATATATAGACGGTCACATGAGACGTATAGGTCTCGATAACAAAAGCAAAAGGTTAAAACACGACATACACGTGTATACATACTAGTAAGTTCATAGAAACAACAGCTGGATTTTCTTAGAAGATAGTTAAATTCATATTTATAATGTTTATTTTAGTTTAGACAAAGTTTTCAGAGTAAAATTAAAGCTAACAACATACTAATAAGAAAACATTGATATAAAAATATTTTGTTATCTTTTGTGATATTATGAAAAGTTCGGCACATGTTCACTATTTGCAAATGTATATTTAGTTTAAATATATTTGATGTCTCAAAGTTTGTTATAGAAATACAATTTTTTATGAAAATTGTGTCTGTAATGGGACTTATCTTGAAAGCTTCTCATATTGCGTCTTGTTCAGAATGCGCCTGACTCGAACAAGTGCTAAGGAAATTTGAGAAAAAAAATTGGAAGAGAAGCGTAAATTTTAACAACAAATGCATAATAAAGAAATAGCAAAACAATTCGATGTTTTTTTTTTTACTAAAAACTTAGTTTACGTCTAACCTTTTATCTATTTGTAAGTAATAATAAAAAAATGTAACAATTATTAGAAATTTTATGATTCTAATGTATAAAAATTGTAAAACTTACAAAACAATTAAAAACTGTGAAACTCTTATTTATTCGTTGTACAAAAATTTAAAAAGTGATAGTCTTACACATTTAAATTCATTTCATTGTTCATATAAACCATTTTTAAAATTTAAGTGAAAAACTTTCTTTCAGTCGTTATTTATTTAGCAAAACAAAAGTAGTGGTAAATTGTTGGAAACAAGTGGCGACAAGAAAAACACAGAAGTTGGGTCATTACGTCCGCCGAACGGGCTTGAGTGCGAAGTTCGCTCCATTTGCCCTCTCCCACTAAATTCAACCCTCGCTCCAAATTCGAAAGTGTTAACATCTTTCTTAACTTTTCTTACTCAGTGAATGAGTTTGTGAAAATGCATTTTAATAAATGTTATTAATATTATTTTTCCAACATTATTTGGTTATTGTGTATTTTTTAATATAAACAAAAAGAACTATAGAAAATCAAATCTATATAAATACAAACCCGCCATTTTATAAGAAGGCCAAGTTTTTATTTCTTCGAGTTTTTATTAAACTGCTGTCCGCTCTCAGCTGTCATGGATTATAAATTATGTATCTTAAATGTTTAGGAAATCGTCATCAAAGAGGGAAAACTTCATAGATTCACAGAGTAAATAGTTTTCCTAGTAATTTTTTTTTGCTTTAGTGAAAAGACTCCAACTATTTATTAATAGTTCTAATAATCGAGTTAATTCTCTCATTGTAAACATTTATTTTAGTCGTTTACAACAACATTACTTTAGTTGTTTACAACAATATGTCACTGTAAGCAATTTTTTTTTGCTGTTGATTGTTATGTCGTAAAATGTATTAGGTAATGTGTCTATAACAATTAAACATTAATCAAAGCGTCCCTAAAGTTAATAGCTTAAATTATGTTGCTTTTTAAATCATTTTTGTCCAAACGTTGCTGGCTTTGACGTTATTATAATATTTACAGACGGCGTTCACAATTTTTAATCAGGCTTTAGTATTTAAATAACAATGTTGACTTTACGACAGAATGTAATTTCATGTTAACAATTTATTTTATTTACATAATTCAATTTGTAATACAAAATATAAAATATTTAATACAAAATATAATTTTCATTGTCATAAAGAATTTTGAATAACATTTATAGTTACTTAATTAAGACTGAGAATTGATATTTTAACCTAAGTAATGCTATAGGCATTTAAATGTTCGGCCACTATCCCTTAATCTGAATCTCAGTAAATCTGATTTTTGATTACTTCAATGTATACGCTCAATCTTACACTCGTATAAATTGAAAATTCAATCTCTTCTGCCGGTATTAATATTCTGCAGGTGTGAATGTATATTCTCGATGCAATATCATCGATATGGAATTCCTATGTTTCGCGTAGAAAATATATTGAAAATATCCAACTTAACGTCTCCCGGGGTGCAGGTGATACGACATGTATGATTGTGTATCGATTTCAACGTCAGATACTCAAAGTAATCTGTAGACGTTGAAATTTTGCTCTAACCACATAGTATATAGTATTATATACTATAAAATTTACTTGAATTGAAAAATAACAGTTATTTCAATATATTGCAAGAAGTTTTTTTTTTGTAAATGTTAACATTTCAAGACATTTCAAGACATTTGGTTTTGGACATTTCAAGACGTTTCAAGACATTTGGTTACTAAGACTTTTATTAAAAATGACCTTTTTTAGATTATTACATAAACCTCATTAATAATATTTTTAATTTCATTGTTTTATTTTTAACGGTCAGTCAATTACGTTTAGTGGCAGCAAGGGACGCCAGAAAAATCAGTTTCGCATTTCTGCCGATGGCTCAGCGTCAGCATTTGGTACTTAACACCATTGTTGTATGATAAAATTATTTCTGTTTAATGAAATACTATAAAAAGGATGCTCAGTTATAAAAGAATCCTAAATTCAATAGATAAAAGCGAGTCTAAAAATAGTTTAGTATTCAATTAATTGTAATAAAAGAACTGTTACTTTTTTTATGGAAGAAAAAATTGTTTTTCATGAAAACTTAAGAAAATACATGCAGTTTTATTTTAAAAAAATGTGATTATAAATTTTGATTGTATACAAATATGTATTAACCGTTTTATTTCATAAATATATATTTTTTCATCGTCATTATCATCATCACCAGCCTATTGGTGCCCACAGCAGTGGGCACCTTTGGTTCTTCCTTTGCCTTTTCTTACATAGAGCATTAATCATCACGCTTGCTCAAGACGGGTTGGCGATTTCAAACTTATAATTTGAAAATATAAGTCCACGTTTTTCACGATGATTTCCTTCACCGTCTGTCAGTGGTGTCTAAATACTCTTAGAAAGTACAAACGACTCGGAAAAATCACATTGTTGCTTGCCAGGTTTTGAACCCGCGCCCTCATGCACTGGAGGCGGGCTTTTAACCTCCAGGCCACCACGACTGTACTTTTTTTGTTTGTTAAAAACTTTGAGTGTGATAATAGGAAAAAGTCTTTGTAAATATATATCATACAATTTTTCTTATATTCAGATAAGTAAAGCATCGCATTGAACTATTTCTTATTTTAATCTTATAACATATCTATAAAATATATTTTATAGATAATAATATGTATATCTTATAAAAACTCGATTTAATGAATATGTTCATACAAAATTACTGAAACAAGGCCAAGTTATACCAACTGGTCTAAAGCAAAATTAATAGAAGTTTGTAAACAAGACTGTTCAACACTCGTTTTTATGATTTCAATCAGGAATATGTGATTTGTACTAATAGAGGTAGCAAATCCAACAACAATCAGTTATCAACATTAAAGACTATTAAGGTTCATTTCTCAAAAACGGAGTTGATTCATGTATGTAGGCTGCGATGAAGTGTATTGCTAGTGATAAAAAAAATGATTATAGATATATCAAATGTCATTTATCCAAGCAAAAAATTCCAGTAACTTTTCCAACTCTAGATAAACTTTCAAGACTCCTCATACTGATTAATTGTTGTTATGCGTTTTGACTCTTTGTAATTCTTCAGATGCATTTAAGAAGCGTGCTGTTCTGCATAGCGCAGTTTTACAAAAAAAAAAAATTTTTTGACAGTTTTATCCCCATAATTCCTCTTATATAAAAATCAAGATATATTCATTAAAATAAAAAGATTAAAAATTAAACAAAAAATAAAATACTTTTAATATTTTATTAATTGTATATTTCCTTCTATCATGAAAAAGGAATCACAAATGTGTTGTCATATCAGTCAGAAAGTAATAAAATTGAGTCGATACACCCACAGACTTTCTTTTTTTAAAGAGGTTGTTACCGAAGTAAATGAAATAAAGATGTCCAACTGATACAACTATATACCAACACTTAATTTATTCCCTTACGTTATGTAAATGTACCCAGAGTTATCAAGACCCCCTTTTGTCTTGGATAGGACTTTCTTCTTCGATATGATATATAAATTATATTTTTTTATATAGTACAATATATATGTGACACATTTTATTTAGTTTCCTTACAGATTATTGGGGAACCAATTTTAAGAATTTACATTTAGGATTTGTTAAGATGCCTTTTTGTACAATTAACTGTTCAAAATTATTTCCATATAATGTTCGTGTACATGTTAATATTGAAACAGTTTTTATTACATTATTAAATTAGAATTCTGCTAGTAATGATCACTACAACGTTATCCCACAACAGCTATCCAGCCTCCCAACTCTTGATAGTAGAAACAAATGTAGATAACGGTTATTTCCTCAGCTATAAGATCGTTTCCCTAAATGTCGGGCACACTATAAAAAGAGGGCTGTTATGGCCACAGCCTCGGATAAAACCGTCAACAAAGACTTTATTAAGTTGGATAGAAGATTTATTTGAGCCTTTTTGTGGTTATCCATAAGATAATAAATTCCGTTTTGCCTTCTCTAAGCTCTTATCGGAGGACAGCTCGACACGCAAATCAAATTAGGGTGAGATTAGAACTGTTGCAATATGTGATCTCAATACGATAGCACTCCATGACCCATTTTATCACAACAGGACTTGTTTATAACACGCAAAGCTTTAACGAAATGAGAATTGTTTTGGTTCTACAATTATGTATTAAACTTAAATCTTACGATTTCTACGATGGACATAATGACAATATAAAAACTAATTTCTTAAAATTACTTACCAAATTAAGGTTTAAATAAAATATTGTTATGTTTTTATAACTATATATTATGGGGTACAAAAAATATTAACATAATTCTTAGAATTGCTTTTCCTTAAATAATTTTTCACTAATAAATATTACTATGAAAAAAGTTTTGAAGATCTTAATTTTATTTAAATTAAAATCAAAATATAGTTACTGTTGGTTTATATTTCTGTAGGTATTAAAACTTTTACAAATTCTAAATCATCAGTCTTAATATTAATAATCTTATCCAACTACATGTACATTAATAATTGAGGTAAAGTTAATCCAAAAATTAATTTAAGTAATAAATTTTATATACATTAATATATTTTTAAGTGTTTGTCATCCAACTTATTACCACTTATATAATATAATGACTTTTATGTTAGAAATTGAGATCAAACGTGAGGTTAATTTTTTACACTCTTTCCAGTGTTATGCGTGTTGATTATTCATAAACATATCACCAATTTTCAGGGCAGTATTCAACTAATTGTGCTACGGTGCAAGGGTGGAGGCAACACTCATCTGCAATTTGGCGTCTGTGTCGCTCCTTTGCAAAAAACATGGCCGTTCTCCGCGATCTCACTTTTGAAAGACTCGAAGATGGAAGATCACTTACTGGTATACCACCAGTACATATTTGAAATATTAAATTAGAAAGAGATCTACTACACAGATCTTGAAACACTGTATTCAATGCTAACGAATCTCCACTTATTATACGTCCATTTATAAACAAAAAGTATACTATCCAGCGAAGTCTTCTCGTTGTAATCGGGCACATTTTTTCTAAGATATATGCTAAATGTTTGTTTATACCGATCAAGAAAAGAACTGGCGTTTCCGTCTAGTGTAAGTCCATCGATGCCTCTGAATAAATAGAATCGATAACCTTTGTCAATTAAGACAACTCTACATTAAGTTCAAAACAACACGTCGGGGTCCTCAATATTTAAGGCAGACCACACAAAAAAGATTTAAGAACGTATTTAAAAAGAAATATATAAGCGGAATGATTTCAGTCTTTATATAAATTATTTAGTCCCAAAGACGTCAAACGAGTAGACAGTCTATGCGATGGTATGTGATCATCGTCCCAACATGGCTATTTACAACACAAGGGGGTTTATACATCAGCGGAGACAGGTAAAACAATACTAATTTAAAAACGAATACAATTAAACAGTTATGTTACGTTTCAACAGGACTATGAATATGAATCAAGAAAGTTCTATTAAAGTCGCATCACGTGTGATAAGCTTTACGACGTCTCCGTAAATGATTTGTTATTTATAGAATTAAGATAACAACTTGTTTTTAGAGTTTCGTTTGTAGACTACGGGGACATTTGCTCCCTGTTTGCAATAGCTATTACCGATAAAATTATTGACCTCAAATTATGTAAATGATATCACAAGGCCAGAGTAAATTTTGTTTTATTTTTTTTTGTTTTTTAAGTGAAAAATTTTAAAAAATAATAAGAATCAGTTAACAATAGCTTGCAATAAAATACTAATAAAGTAATTATTTAATAAAACTAGATAAAATCACGCATAATATTTATGACTAGTTTGATGATAATACAATGTTTTTGGCGCATGACCTCTACTAGCTCGTGTAGACCGTGTATTCTCTATCTTCCTTGCACTTTGAACTTTGGTTATTTTTTATGGATTTGATTTGTCATTGGGTTAAAGAGAATTAAGTCTATCAATAAATTGTGATGTTGTTTTTTCGTCCACCAATATCACCTTATTTTTGTTCATTTGGACAAAATATTATTTGTTTATGGCAATAAGTGACACTAAAATCACAGTCGTCTCAATTGTTTGCTTATTAAATTATATTGTTAATAATTGAATTTAATTACACATATATTTGTCGTAATTTATTACACATCGTAAGTAATAAATAATGTGTTGTTTACTTATAGGTAAACAATAACTGTTATTTCCTTTTTAAAATATTTACACGTGCATTAAACATGTTTTCTGGTGTATAAATTTATTTTTTTAGGCTCATAGCGTAAACAGGAAATTCCCAGATAGCTTATAGGGTCATTAGTATTAACTGACTGGTTAGGTGCGATAGTCCTTTTAAGGTTTAGAAAAGGGTTGACAGTTCATTTGTCACTAAAGCGGTATAAAACATAAAAAATCTTGTTATACAATAGACGACCCAAAAGTTAATTATCTTACAGTTAGTCACTTAGAATTTACTCAACATGAAAAAAGTATAGACAAGAAGGATTATACGAAGTTAATGAGAAGAGAAAAAATATAAATTTCATTTTGGGACGAAAAATGTCCTCAGTAAATGGTTGATATAGGAAATTACGAAGCTTTATAGTAAACTATAATGTAAGCATATAACTTATATAGTAAAAAAAAATTAAAGAAAAACTTAAACGACAGTGTGAATACAAAGGAAAATAAATTATTTAAGTAAACAGTATAAAACATACGAATGTAGAGATTTCTTAAATATTTAGTTATGAAGTGATAGCAAGAGATAAAAACATATATATCAAAAATGTGCGTGCTCTTACAAGTCAATATTTTAGAAAATTCATAGCCAGATGTAATTAAATTCAAACAAGATTCATAAAACTTCTATTTCGATTTATTTCATCTAAAATTAAGGGTCACATTAGAAAGCCTAACCTCACATACAAAACAAATGGGAGAACAAAACTTAGAGTAGAACTGTAATTCGTATTCTAAATACGCAACATTGAAGAGGTAAATTCGTCATAGTATTTCTTAGAAGTTTCCGTAGGGTTATGGATATAAATTACACTAGATAAATTATCTACTGGATCGGGTTTAAGAGTTTCACTAAAAAAATATACTGAAACTATTATGAATGTTCATATCAGCCATCAACATGTTATCGCATAAATGCAATTACTGTATTAAGTTTACAAAATTTAGGTGATCTATATGATTACTATTTTGTAATTACATAGTACCTATATCTTTGGTCCCATAATCGTTTTAATGGACAGAATATTAAGGAGTTTCAAAAAATATAATTGTTTAATTCAATATTAATATATAATTGTTTAATTTTCCAAGCAAACACTTTTTCTTTTCAAAGCGATATTTGATTAAACTAATAGTAATTTATACTTAGTTTATTGCAAAATAAAATATTTTCCTGGGCCAAAATTTGAGGCGCTACTTATTTCTTTGGCGGCTTCTATCAGAAGTAAGACCGGCCCGTTAATTAAAAAATCAATCAGAATTCAGGGTCATTACTATACATTTATAGTCAGGAGACTCAAGCCGGTAAAAATACATCTAGCCAATCTCCGAGTTCTGATATTTACCCTTGGACTGCCAGATAGCAAAGTCCAACCGGAGGGCCCCCTTTGCCGGACAGTAGGACTGGAACAAACCTGATAATTAGTCAGAAAAGTGGAATAGTTATGATCACCAAACTTCAGGCTTTTTAGCAAAACGGAACTTTGAGGCCCGTATATTAAGTCGTTACTCAGAATGGAACTCCATAAAAATAATAACATTTACAACACATCGAAAGCAGAGGCAAAACTGGTTAGCGGATCTTAAGCTTAGCTCATAGACCTTTCTCAAGATATAAGGGGTTCCGAAAATGAAAAGCTAAAAGACCAAAAAAATCTCCACAAATGACTGGTGGTCAACTACAACTGTTGGACAACTAACTAAATCTCTTTATAAGTGACAGGAAAACCGTAGGTGTATAGGTACCTACTGACCTTTTACTTATAATACTCTATATTAAAACATATTAAATGTGATTACATTTTTATTTTTACAATAAATATATAATAATATAAATATTATAATTTTAAAAATATGTGGAACATATTGAATACAAAAGGCAGGTGTAGATAGACGAACTAAATAATATTATATTCTCTGTAGAATAACGAAAATATATACAAAAAAATGTCCAAGAAATATGAAACAACATTTATCTTAAAACCCAAACCCGTCTTCACTATACAAAACCTTTGAGAGGACGTGCAAACAATTTCTCATATCAGCGGGTTAGACGTTTATTATACGTGGTTATCTAACAGTTGCAAGCGCGACGTCCCCAGGAATATATTGCAACTGTACATCAGATTTCATGACGTGTGACTCAGCGTTTTGGGTATATTTATCCTCGCAATAAAACTCTACTTATTTGAATGATTTAACTTTCAGTATTTATAAAAAGCAAGAATACTATAAACTAAAATAGATTATTCTCAAATTGCATAAAAATAGTTTTTTTTTTGTATTTTTTTATTACTGACCAAAGAATTGAAAAAACATTTATCTTTAATTTTTTTTTAATATAACTCAACAAAATCTTATACAAATATTCTGTAAGGAAAAATTTATCTCTAAAGTTTTGACAGTAAATTTAGCAAGTTGAAACAAACAATAAATAGTAGCTGTATCATAAAACACCTACATTTTGTTGGTGAAATTGATTCAATTTCTTATTTCAATTGAAAATATTTATCTCCGAGCTAGAAAAGTTCCGTGATCGTGAAGAAAACATTGCAAAGTGCACAAAATATATTTTAGAATTCCAACACCTCTTTCAAGTACCATACTATTTGTCATCTTAAAGAAACTCACATTTTCTTTATATATTTTCTGTCTTTATTAGAAATTGCGCATTGTGAAAAGTTAACCTTCGTGTGGATTCTCTATTTAAAAAGAAAAATATAACTCTTGAAACATGTGGCTTCATATCTGTTAAGATATTGTTGTTATATAATGCGGTATTCTGTGGAAATATACATAAATATTTAAATGACGCTGTTCTAAAATAATTTTTGCTCCTAGTCCTGTAATCGGGAATGGGTTTTATGGCTTATTGTGTCTTTACTACTGTTTTTTTAATAATACTAATGCGAAAATTGTAGATAAATTCTGTATGAGAAAAAAATTAAAATTTAAAAAGAAATATGTTACCTCATCTTTTAGGACGAATCTAACAATATTTGTATTAGAAAATTAAAGGCTTCAGTTTTTGTGAATGAAAATATAAAAAAATTGCTTCAGATGAATTTGCTGAAAGTGGTGTCTGGGCAGGAATAGTTTAAATACTTAGGTAAGGGTATTAGATGTCTCTTATATCCTTACTGAAAAAATCACAGATTCAAGGATTTAATTAATACGGCGTATAGACAAAGACCCTTCTGACATCAACGCTGCTCTTCAACTAAATCTTTCGACATTTACTCCAAGCAGTTTCTAAATGAATTGGACAACCCAAGACTACATCACACATTGGATAATACCAGCAGAACCAGCGAATATCACAGTGTGAATAATGACATACAAATTAACAATTACGGTGTAAACTTTTCCATAGCTCTGAGCACTACTACTAGCTAAACAACGCTCTTTAAGTTTGCCTTTCAGAACATCTCTTTGCTTATCAAGAAAGAGTAAAAAAATGAAGAGATTAAACATAGTTTTATTTTTTATCCTAAAAATATAAAGACGCAATTATTTAACAATTAGGTAGGGCTTGCTAGTATCTGAATTAACATTCGTAAGACAGTGTAGTTGGTAACTATATACATAATATACTTGTAACATAACGTAAAAAATATTTGACTGCTATTATTAATATCACATGACTTGTAATTTTTACATGAGAAATATATAAAAATATAGAGATCCTTTTAACTTCCAAAAACCAACAACCTCTTAACAAAAGGCAAATCTGAAATGTAATAATTTTCTTGCAGCAGTTGCAGTTTCGCTGTTTTGATGTGATTTAATATTATTACGTACATGGTTCCACGCTATTCAACCGTAAATTATGTTTTATAGTACCAGATATCAGTTTCGAAGCGAGACCCATTGTTTAACAATCGACTCTAGCAGACGAGTCTGTGGCACGAAGTGAAAAATAAATATTTACAAACTCTTAAATAAGACGTCTGACTATAAAATCCTATATGTTTGAACATTCATTCATATTTCAAAAACCAATTGTTTTCTAATAAAATTATGTATAAATTTTATAACATAGATTTCAATCTTCGCTTTCTGTACTAAAGTTTATGTAATATCAATTTAAATTCAAATTAAACGAATATGTTTAAAACTCTAAACTAAAGTATTTGTAATGCGTATCAACACATAATTTGCATATGTCTGTTTTTTCATATCCCAATATAATCGTTGCTCGGTACGCTCGTTTCAGCAACACAAACAAAAGTTTCCGAGCAGTCTCGAGTTACCCCTTAATAAAAATAAAACAACGGTTCATGATCCATCGTAATAACGGACGGATTAAAAACCGTCATAAAATATAACATCTGTGAGAAAAGTGTATAGTGTAAATTAAATATAATTTGAATTCAAAGAGGCTTTTCCCTTACTAGATCAATAGATGTTTTTTTTTTATATATGACAATGTTACAATTCTTTATGAATTCTTATGATTAGGACAGGATATTTATGTGTACTTACTTTTTAAATTTTAATTAAAAAGGTTATATTTTTACTACTTCCACATAAATCACTAAAGTATTTTATTTTATACAAAGACGGTATATTGTTATGACTTATACCAAAACCCAATTTTAGGTTTTTATTAATGTTTACAGTCCTTTAGAGAGAGTTTCAGATTTATATATAATGGTTGTGATTTTGACAAATTAATATTAAAATAAGAAACAAAAAAATTCGTTATGCTATAACCACTATGACAATATTCATAATATAATCTATGAAAACACTGCGAAAAAAGCAACTCATACAACATTACCTGTAGGTAGCACATAATCAATTAAAGTGTCTTCAAAATTATTTTAACTATATCTTACAACTACTGAAGAATACAATGATCAATTTTGTTTTTTATCGTCTTATATATATATATATATATATATTACTATTG
>DVQP01002865.1:0-11727 GCA_018231745.1 Danaus eresimus
TGTGTGTGTGTGTGAGTGTGTCACTGACCGCCTTCATGATGCTCTTGTCCCAGGCCACGGCGTGCTCCAGGGCGTGCAGTAACATAGCGAGCTGAGCGGACGTGTTACAGCGGGACACCGCCTCGCGCCACACGCAAAGGCCGCGGGAGATGCCCTTATCAGCTGCAACACACACATATATGTAAATTAATGAATCCTCTAAGATAGTATTATATACGGACCACCTAAATAACAAACATGTATATAATATATAGTAACATATATCATATGTTAAATATTAATAGTAAATATTATATAAATTAAATAAGAAGAATAATATTTTTTAATCTACTCTTGTCCACTATATCTACTTACACTTGTGTTCCTGTGCATCTGAATGCGCGGTCCCGTCCGCCTGCAGCGCTGCTCCCAGCACTTCCGATGAACTACACACAGACAAACAATGTACACACTGTATTATTTAAAACATATATTTTATATATTACGTTATTTTCAGGAGCTTGTTAGTATAGACATAGCTAATGTAATGTTTATAGTTATTGCTTGTTAATTTTAATATCTAATGTCCGCGTATTTTTTTTAGTCAAATAAAATGTTTATTATTAATAAGCGAATGGATTCCAATATCGTAGACAGTCGCCTTTTAAAAGCTTTCATAAGTATTGTATTTTTACTTTTAGATTTTACTTAAAGATTGTATTTTCACTGATATCTATACAAAATTCAGACATATTAACAATATATTCAAATCATACTATCAGGTTAAATTCTTTTATTGAGTTTAATATTATTTTAAGAGTCGATTCATGCATAACTACTATACTTTTGCTACATACCTTATACTACCCAACCAACTCTATCATAACACTATTCTATCCAAAAAACGACCATTTTCGTAGTCCGTCTCCCTCACACACATGCGACTATATATACCCGTCCCGCTCCCTCAGACGTAACGCCGTTCACTATGCGTTTCTAATCCACTTCTGTCACACACATGCTCACTATATATATCCATCCCGCTCCCCCACACGGTCAACTCGAATCAGACGCTCACCTCTCAGTCGCGGTCCGGCCGCCGTCGGGCACGTACCTCTGCACGAGCGGCGGCTTGAGGTACCGTCGCTCGATGTGAGCTTCGAGCGACGCCAGCTTGTGTCTGGCTCGTGCTACGATTTCGGCGCCTGTGGCCGCCGATGGTAGTGCCAGACGAGCTGCTCGCCAGCCTTTCACCTGCATTGACGCCGCTGCGACCCTCTCCTCTAAAGCTTCCACCTGGAATATTAAATGAGGATAATTATTATAAAAATTACAGCGCAGATCTTAAAAGAACAAAATTACCCAAATAGGTCCCCTAGACATGAAAAATATCTATCATAAATCTCAATAAAACAATGGGAAGCTTAAGGTATTTTGTCAATCAAATAAAATATATTTATGGAAAAAATAAAGTAATAAAACACACACTACTTTAAATTAAAAGAATTTCACAGGTTTTTTCGTAGGTATTATAAACAGCTTTGTATATATTTACTTACCATAGCTAACAGTTGCATATCCACTCTCCGCGCGGTTAATGCACAAAACGACCCCGGAGTATCGGGTAGAGGGTAACCCTCCTCAGAGAGGTCGGCTGGGGTAGTGAGGCGGGCCCGGGGACTACCGGGGTCTATGTACAGCTGCGAAACAAACATACATATAGTGACTTAATTTTTTATGTACATACATAAATCCTGTAATATCATATATGTTGTAATAGGTGTATGTGAGTTGTATATAGTGTAAGAGATATTACACTTTATATAGAAGATAGTACACAGTATTGATGACACAGTAAAAATTATTTCATCAATTCTTACTGCGACTTCATTTGCATAAAACCACTATAGGCACATACTAGTACAGAAATAAATAAACATGTTTCAAGTAATAGACTATATTAAATATCGATTATATACATATATTATACAGCTTCATTGTGTTAACCTTATTATTAATAGTGGGTGGGTGTTGTGTGAGTGCTGCATGTAGTTCCCTCTCTCTCGCTCCCCGAGGATGAAGCGCCTCCAGCAATTCTTGGAGCTGTTCCGGTCGGGAGATACGCCACCAGCCGTGTCTGAAGAACATACACACGTACATAAAGATCATCAACATATTGAATGTTACAAAACAAGCTTAATGTATTAATTATTTAAAGAAAAATAATTAGTATAATTGTTTAAGTAACTTTTATTAATCCATGCCAAAAATGTTATTGTTTCGGATTTCGCTTTGCTTCGGATAAGATAAAAGGAATAACTGATGAAAATACAGTATACATTGATATTTTAGTTACCTTAGTTCCTTAGGCACATAGCTGCCCTCGACTTTTTTGGGTAGTCCGTGTATTTTAGCATTCTCCAGCTGTTCCAGTTCATCGGCCGTCATCTGTATGGGAGGAGGACTATCGCAGGTCACGTAGGTTGACAGGGCGTTGAAATTCAAAAGACCTAGACTTGATAGGTTAGAGGCTTTCGTCTTTTGGGATATGTCCTTAGTGACGGATTGCACCTCTTTATCTACATCCGTTTCCTGTAAGAATATTATTTTGTCAATGTTTATATAAAAATTTAGACACTTGTAGCTTATACTAGTACTTATGGTGAGCTAAGTTTTGAATTATTCAAATTTCTATCAGAATTACAAAGAAACTGATGAAAATAATGGGTATATCATTGGAATTACTTCTAGTTTTTTGGAGGATATATATGAAGACGCTATGTAAAACAAATATGAAATAATTAACAATCTATGTCGCAGGACATTGTCTACAAAAGTTATAAAACAATGAAATGACGACAATTTACAGTCTTTGTATAACATTTAATGGTCAAAAAATGCCAAGTTATTAGTAAACAACGTATGATACAAATTGATAACGACACATATAAAACTAATATATTTTCGGATTTACTACGCGATTTTTCATTACTTTACAGCATTTACATACAGAAATTTTATTATTTACAGCAACCGAAACATCGGGATTATGTAGTTTTAAAGTAATAAAAAATAAATATTAAACTATATTAGTTTTCTTTGAATGACTCGCGAAAATCTTAGATCTCATTAAACGACACATGTAATATATGTATATATGTAATATATACTGATTTGATACTGTTATTTATATCGAGGAGTTTGGGCAGAGGAGATGAGCGCCTAATGCGCTTTAGATAGCCCCCCTAAAACCTAGACCTGGGTCGCAAGTCCCACGCGCTGTTGAAGCTCCTCTCCCTGTAACGACGGACGGACGGAAGTATTGTATACAAACCAGTTCTTTGCTTTCCTCCATGTCTACATCCTGGGAGTCCTTGCCGAGGCTCGAGTCTAACTCGTCCTGGTCTATGCCCGACATCGTCAGGCTGGAGTCGGCGTACACGTTATTGGCCGGCACCTGGACGCTCGTCACCATGGAGTTCAGCGTGAACAGGCTCGGGTCGTTCAGCAAGTGTAAGTTGTTCGACACGTCCCACTTGTGACCCTGACAGTTGACAACCTCTGAACACGTGTGCTCGTTGTCGCAGAACACGGCTACATCGTGTTTATCGTTGATGTTATTCAGAAATGAGCTCTCGTGTCTGAGTATTGAGAACCATTTTCCTTCTAACATCTTGGTGTACAGTATACTGTGAGCTGATTCGACCTCCGCCTGTTTGGTTTCTTCTATCTTAGCGTCCATCTCTATTTTGTCGGCTTCCGCTTTCTTGGCCGCGTCCAGCTCTGAGGAGACAGCTTCCGCCATTTTCCTTAATTCTTCTAAGTTGTTGACCGTGTTCTCTTTCTCTTCTTCTTGTTCTGCTTCGCTCTTAACAATATTCTCAACTTTGACGATCTCTTGAGGTTTGTCTATCTGTTCCGCTTGCTGGGCGAACATGGGTTTGTGTGTTGGTTTCTGTACCAGGAAGGCTGTGGGTATAGAGTCTTCTATATCCAACATGTCTTCTTCTTCGTTGCTTTGTTTATGTTGGATGTACTTCTCTTCCATCTTTATTGAACCTGCAATTCATGATTGTATAGATTAATATAATTTTTCAATATTTTTGAATTACCCGTCAGATCGATTGAAGACTTTTATAGTTTTCATACTAGGCTGTTTATATTTTCTTTAACACTTAGTTAATCATTTAGTATAAAGACGATATTTTTTGAATATGTATTTTCGCTATGCAATCTGTTGGCATAAAGGAAAAAATTTTTTTAATGAGGATTTAAATAAGTACAGTGTATGTAAGACATACAGAAATTAATAATTTGATAAATAATTTTATAGATAGATGTCACATAAGACATAATTGTTTAATAACTGGCTGTAAAGTAAAAGTGTTTAAATATAAAATATCTATTAGTAATAAATTCTACAGTATTTCTTTATTACAACTTCTACTCCGTAAATATTTAATTTGTTCAGTAATCAATGTCAAAACATATATAACCTTCAACTTTACAAGCTCCGTGTGTGACGTTGGGTTCATATTTTATAATCTGTGTCCGGTCGCTGAGGTTCAATTCGTTCTTGATGCTCCTCAGCTCTTGGGCCTCTGCTTCAGCGTCAACCTCCACCGACTCATGGTCAGGATTGTCAGAGTTCAGGGTGTCTTCCTTTGCTGCAACCAAAGTCAATGATATTATTGCCGTGAACATAAATTAGAATAAAAAGTCGGTTGTATTTTGACTAAAAATATTGTGTGTCAAAAAGTATAATTAGTTTTATCAAGTGCTACGTTTGTATTTCTAAAGTCATATCAGTGTTGAATGGAATGAAACGTTGAATATAGACAATGTAATATATGAGACAAAATATGATGACGTGTGTTCTTTGTCTCTCTCTCCTTGTGAAAAAAACTGTCATTGTGATAATGTAATAATACAGAACGTGTGTGCAACAGTAAAGTAAGAAATAAATATATTGCATAAAAGATTGGATACTACTTTGTATTAAACATCCTTCAATCAGTAATTAAATTAAAGTGTCAGTTACTCTATTTCTTATAATTCTAGTACAAAACTTACCCTATACATAAGTAGTTGTGTTAGATTTAAATCTATGTTTCGTAATATGTGTATGCCCCAGTGACAAATTTGATTAACCACATATGAGAAAAAAAAACTCTCATCATCAATGGATTCACTTTCCGGTGCCGGATCCATTGTTACAGGAAGAGAAACTTCAACAGTACCTCGGACTTGCGCCCCAGATGTAGGTTTAAAGCCCCCTAACTACCGCGTGTCAAACGCTCACCTCCTCCGTCCAAGCTCCTCTCTCTACCTAACCAAATTCGAAACAAACCTACTAAGGCTGCCTTCGAAGCACGTTCAAAGAATGACCTGATGTTATTTCTGGACAGGCCCAAGTCTTTTAGTAAGTTGTAGGGAGATTTAGCTGTTACACCTCTCGCTTCCATTTCTACCGCGTACAAATTTACGACGAACTAAGAGTAGTATTAGTGAGTTCGCAATACTTGTTAACCTCGTTGGCATTGTCTTTGGGATGTTGGTTTTCAGAGGAACCGTGAGCTCTAATAACTGAAACATGTCTGATCTGGACAAATATCCTCTGGGACTATATTGTTTCTCTTACCAAGATACCACACTTGGTATTAAAATGAGTCTATTCGTAAATAATCCCTCTACACAATTCCCTCGAATACGTAACATTCGTTAGTTTCAATGTCTGTAAGTAACTTGGCTAACCCGACAATTAAATCCTAAGTAAGTCAGTTATATATATAATCAGTTATAATCTTATTAAACTATCTAAATATTAGACATAGCAAAGTTTGCATAGAATGAGTGAATGAATGAATGCTTACCAAGCGCCGCCCGTTCCCTCCGGTCATGGTAATCAATAGTCTCAGGCTGTGCTGACTCCAACGCCTCCACCAACACGCCGCCCGCCTTCCCCAGCGACCAGTAACGCCGCCAATATCTATTATCAACAATATTTATAATTAAACTTTATTTGTAAATCGATTCAATATAAAATAGAACAGCAGAATGGCTTCACGGAATTTGATAGAGAAAACATATGAGAGCGAGTAAAATAATATTCTTATTCTTCACAAAGTTGTTTTGATTTATATTTGTTTCTTTCTTGTTTTTAACACACACACACATATAAATATATATATATATACACATGTAAGTGTTACAACTACTGGTGATTTTTAACTGAATCTATGAAATAACCGCATTTGATTTTCACGGTAAGCAGTACCAGATGTTATTGCAGGTGTGAGTGTCTGCTATACATGACATACGAATGTCTCGTGTCCTCGTTATACCTGTCCTGTCCGTAGCAAGTGGCCCTCAGCTCGTGCGAGCCAGCAGCCAAGGCCAGTAACTGTTGTTCGGACTGCCGCAACAACTTCTCCAACTTTCTAGATAATTCTTCAGAAGATAAATTCTTGTCTTCGTCCTGTGATAGTTTAGAACACAATCAAACTACTTCTCCTCTGCTGCTCCCACAACTAGATTTTAATCATATTTTTTTGGCAATACCATAGAATTATAGCAGTTTCCATGCTTTCATCTACACATGAGTATCAAGTTACAACTGGATATAAGTTCTGGGAGTTAACAATTTAAAAAACATGTTAAAAACTTAAAAATTTATATATTTTTTTATTATATAACTTGTTTGTTATTTTGCTGATCAACGTATAAGACTAAGTGTTATATATAGAACAGATTTCTTTATTATAAACCAAATTAGAAGATACATACATGTTAGTGTTTTATATATTAAATATTTTTATTAATAGTTAAACTAATAACATTATGTTTCTATTTCGTTGTAATTTTAATCGAATATATTAGCATTCTCCGAACGCTCCCTCGTAAGGCTTGGCGGGGAGAGACCCAGACAAAAATAGGAGCGTTGGATAGAGGCCGGGAGGTGATTTGTAATTACATCCAGCTAGGATAAATTATAGGGGTTTTTCAGTATGTGAAATAAATTGGAGCCTTAAAACTCATTGATTCTCAAAGCAATGTAGACAAAATAAGTTTTGGAAGACCTGGTTAATTTAAAATATTGTTACCTCTTCAGGCTGCGTGCCCTCGCTCTCCAAGTCGCTCAGCAAGCCGTCACAGTCGGCCATGACGTCATCCTTGTCCTTGACGTCATCGTCCTTGTTGTTGTTCAGCATCTTCTTGCTGAGGTCCTTCAGCGGGGACAGTTCCTTATCACTCTCGTCCTTGAACGGTGATGGAGTGTGCTGTTTGTCCGGCGATGATTCCTTTTTGGGCGTTTCCGGTTTGTCTTCTGTGGGGAAATGGTACTGATGTATCAGGTTATTACTATAATTTTTGGTTTTTTATCGCACTTTCTGGAGTTTAGGGGCTCTATCTAGTAATTATTGCTAGATTAGTCATAAAGTAGGATAATCATTTACTACGGAGTCCTTGTAAAATGGGGCATACTCCAAATAGCTTATCTTTGCTGATCGTACTTTACTATGCTGGAACATAAGATTTGGTTGATGACAAATTTGTATAATCAAAAAAAGTTTAACTATAGACATAGCGTGAAATTACTTTTATAAATATTCGTAGAAACCACAGGTGACAAGCTGTCAAAAAAAAAATCGCTTCTCACCCTCAGCTGTCCTCATAAGCCCGTGATATTAATAGATTTATATTCATATTATATTCAATTGACCTGGAGTTTATATGGAGTCGCATCAGTGTGTGTGTACACAAGTCCGTGGTGTGTGTAATACCTGCATCGTGCGCGTGTGTGTGCGAGTCGTCGACCATTCTGTGCATTCGGTCGAGTGCGGCGGCCTGTTGTCGCTCTGCGGCCTCCGCTCGGGCTTTTCGTTGTTGTAACACACGCACTCTGTAAATATAACAAAAAATACAATTATGAATTTATCGATGGATTCTGATTATGCTTAAGATTTGTAGTTATTAAAGGTTTCATAATGAAAAGTGGAAACGATGTTTATTGTGAACATTACAGATTATGATAATAACGAATCTACGTGCTAGCGACACTGTCATAATACCACGAGCTTATATCTATTGATTACTTAGTTAGTGTTTATCACCTTCGTATGTAGAGAGTCTTGAATTAGGGCAAAATGAATTGAGAACTAGCGCTTACTTATGCTCCTAAACTGTCTTGGTATTTATATAGTTTCATACTTGCGTATCCTAGTGTCCAGCAGGTAGCGGTCTCTTCGCAGCTGTGCCAGGTGTTCGAGCGAGGAATCCAGTTGCCTCAACACCGAGCGGCTCTGGAGCAGTTCGTCGCACACGCGGGCCATCATGCGACACTTACTGGACGGAGGCAGGGACGCGAACGGCTTGTCGCGGAGGAGTTCTGTAGTGTCACGTTATGTATGGACAGTGTTCTGGTAGTTAAGGTTCACTTTTGTTTGTACATTTTAGGAGGTATTAATAACACGTCTGTACTAAGCGATTCTTTATTTCGCAGTAACTTCGACTTTAAGAAATGTGTATTGTGTGACGCGTTTGGAACGAATAAAAAATAAGTTTTAAGAATAAAATTAAAAGAATGTGATAATATTGATGGTAACCACATAGTATACAGAATCATATTCTACTTATTTTTTAATTACAAAAATGCAGTTTTCTTGTATTATATATATATATATATATATAAAGTATATTTCAATACTGACCTGATAGTTTATAAGTGGCGTTGCTATGTAGGTGCTCGTAGTAGGTAGTGTTCTTGCTACTGGCGAAGGTCATCTGCATCTCCGCGTCGCTCTGGTGGTGGTCGGCCACGCGACGGTCTCGTTCTCGCTCCACGGTCAAACCTGGCGGGGGAAAGTACCACCGGGTTATACGTCATATATGGCCGGGGGTGTCTCACCATGGGTGATATTAGATATCAAACACAATGCCGCCACAGACAGAAGGTACTTTTGCAAGTATATTGTAAGGTGTGACCGGCGTTAAGCTTTAATTAATTAGCAAGCTTCAAGAGCACATCACTAGTGGTAACAAAATCTAATTCTCCATTACACTATATAATGTGTACATAATTATGTTTATTTACAATTATTTTTTAGAACACTCATTATAAAATGGATGTGAATTAATGCTATATGTTCTTATTAATAATACAATTAAGGTTTGTCTAAGCTTGTCCATCTTTAAGGGTAGATAATTAACAAAATCATACATGAATGTAATAAAACCTAACCCTCCTATATCACTAACTGGGTAGTTAATTATTTGTATAATATTAATGTGTATACTTACCGGTGAGAGCTTTAACTTCGGCGGTGGCACAAGCGTATAAGTATATCCTGAGCACTTCACTGAGCGTGTCCGGGGTGAGCTCAGCCAGACGGAGCGCGTGGCCGAGCAGCGTGGTGTGGCGGCCGGGGTGTGGTATACCCGGCTCCTCTGAAAATGGAATTGTTTAATTACTATAATGATCTGACACCTGTCATTTATGGAGTGTTTACTATGGCGCATGTCTTTCATTTTTTGGCTGTATAGTTAATAGAACTATAAAGCTGTTTACATAATTGTGATAGCTTACTAAGGTTACTATGCATTTATGCATTTTTTAAGTACAATCTTATTGAGGTTCCTCTCATATCTTCCCAAGTGGAACATGAACAAATGTAGCCGATATTACTTGTAAATTCACCCACCGATAGCCACCACGAGGAGCTTAGTTAAGACATTCATCAGCTCGTCCTCGGCCTCCTGGCTGCAGGTCGGTATTAAACCCATCTGCAACGTGTCCAGTGTAGGCAGCGACTCCACTTCTAAAAATAATCAAAATTATTATAATATATAAAAAAAAAACAGTTATTTAATATCAAATTGTTTTTATAAAGATATATGTCATAAAGTAGCCTATATGCTTTCATAAGAGATATCTTGCCCTCAGTAAATCTAAATAAATAATGGCTACATGCAAAAATCACATTAATTTCATGTTCAAGATATAATATTATTAATATTGCAGACATACACACATATTATAATTAAGGGTTTTTTTTTCTATATATTGATCAATACGAACAATATCAAAAATATTTATAGATAATATGATGCAACAATGTTAAATAACCTCTTGTTAAGGGGTTTGATGCTCGGTTAGAACCATCGAGCAGCCCACCGCGCACGAATGTCAGGTCAAATGTCCTAACAAGGCATTAATATTAATACCTGCTAGATGTCTCCAAATCTCTGATGGTATTTTAGTTTATTTTATTGTCATAATTCGACTGTTACTTCCCAACTCTGTTATTTGTAGTCATAGTAATGCAATATATGACATAACACCATATTTTTTCAGTCGGTCAAATGTTTTACTCGACTCACCAAAACCCAGCGCCTGTCCGAAGTTGTGAAGGAACTCGTACACCTGCAGCAGGTCTGCCATGGCCTGGCCCGGGATGCGAAGACCTGGGATACGGTCCAACTTAGGGAGGGGCTTGTGATCTGATAGAGACGAGTCTTCTTGAGGACGTCTGGATGATGTAGGGGAAATGTAAAACGTTAGATAACTTTACATAGAGTGACGTCACAAAACATCGATGATGTCATAACAGTAGGTTTGTGTTAATCATAGTATAGTGATGGGACCTTGTGACTCAGACGATCTTAAAGAGATCTTCCTCAAAAGATCTTACATTGATCAGATTATTAATAACTATATGTGTATTTGTTTAATACAAAACGAACAATATATAGAATTTAATTTACCCATTACCCATTTGATAAAAATAATAGATTTTTGTAATTATTGTATGGATCCAAAAGTTAATTTTCTCGAGTTCGATTTAACTTTTTATAAACTCGGTTAAAGATGTTTACCTTAACTCGGCAAGTAATTCCATTTCCTTCCTTCTCTGCTGCAGCTTCTTCTCTTTAGCCAAAAGTCTATCTAGAAGATTCTGATGTTTTCTTCTCTCGCGATCCTCCCACCGTCTCCTCGCGTCCAGCTGACGGATGAATGCTGTGTGCTGTCGTCTTCTTTCCCTTTCCTTTATTAAAAAAAATATATATATTTATAAATGGAATGTATTATAATAAGATGCATTCACATTGAAGCGAGGAAGCGATAAAATGTTAGTATATTCTATAATAATTTCAATGTCTACGTCAAAGTAGTGTTGTATTGACAGATAGTTTTAACACAGCCTCGCTAGACATGGAAACACTACCTAAACCAGCAGAGATATGTACACTGAGTATAAACGACGAATATGCGGAACCAAATCAGCTGAAAATAACCAAAGAGAAGACGAAAGAAAAGTAAGGACAAAATATACTATAAAGGAAAAGTAAGGAAAGAAAAGTCAGCTTATAGTAAGCCCAACTAAGCAGACATAAGGTCCAAATTACCTCCGTTATGTACTTTTGCTGCGGCAGAGACGGCCCGGGTTGAAACAGATAAGAATTAATATAAAATTCATGTAATACTTAGCAAGGATTTCATTATGTTCACTGCCTTACATGGGATGCATTGTGATACAACGTAAGTGACATTTAATTAAAATCATGTTTTTCGAACAAACCTCTCACTTTTATATTCATATGTACGGAGACTCTCTCGTCTCCTCTTAATGCGATCACGACTTTCTACTGTATATTAATAGAAAATTCTGTTTCATTTAACCTTTCATGAAACTTCAGTACCTTACGTATAACAAAAAGCTAAATATTGTATACATATACACATACACA
>DVQP01002866.1:0-11726 GCA_018231745.1 Danaus eresimus
TTATATATATATATATATACAATTAAAAAGAGGAGATTAGTACCCTAGCACGAATTTTTATGTACAGCAAATCTGACGTGTTTATTTAATTTACAAATCATGAGCTCTCTTACCAACCGTTTCTATTCTTACACATAGTTAAGAGTATTTCCGTTTCTTTTTTCACTCAAAAAACTACAGTAATGATAGTACTTGTTAATTAATATGTGTAGTAATTATTGATGTATGTTATATTCAAACACGTAGTAAAAAATAAAGAGCTTGAGAGTTTTATTAAATAAGGTTAAGACTTTGATTCGCACATTATTAAAGATAATTTAAAACAATCACTACTTAAATTTCTTATACTCGAAGATTCAATTAATTTTAAACAATATATGAGCACATATACATACAGACAAATTATATATTAATGCATATATAAACAGATTAATATAATAACAAGATTAATTACGTTATTTCTAATTGAATTCAGTCTTTATCAATTATTTTTAGATATAAAAAATGTTTTCTGAATTTTTCAAATGTCTGTAATATTCATAACTAAAAATAAAAATGTACTTAATGTAATATATGTATTAATAACAATACCTCTATATATATACGTACATTCAAGATTACAGTCTGAAGGAGTGATCGTAGTGTGTTATAAAATGAATTCCTATGTTTTTCTTTTATTCCAAAAAAAAAAAATGTTTAAATTAAATTTATTATTTTTGTTGAAATCACAGAAGACATCATTAACTTTCGTATCAAATACTTTTTGTTTACTAGTGATCAGACTTTAAGTTTAACAGAGTTATGTCAATAATTTAAGTTAATGAACTTTTCAAATTCTTCTACTGCCATCGTTAAAAATACTTTCTTAGCCATACAATTTCTTAACAATCAGCTTTCAAAGTTTATATAAAACCTTCCATAACATCCATTTCTTACGATTGCATTGAAATGATATATAATTAATTGTTATTGTTACATATAAAGACAAAAATATTTTAGTTGTTTTTTTTTTTGCATAAGAAGTGTATTTTAATCAATAAGTTAGATGCACGACCCCGGAATCGTACCCCGAGTCACCGTAACGACTCGCGTTCCAACATCCATCAATACAAATGTTTGCAAAACACCACTGTAATGTAATAAGACGCATTTTTCTTATGCAAAAACATATATGCACTTAATGGTGTTAGAAAATTGACGATGCGAATTCAAAGAAGCCCTGGACTGGATGATGCTCTACCTTTTGTTTATATTAATTTATTTTAACATATACCATTATCGTGCTTAAGGGTATGATCATTTTTATTTAATAAGAAAAAACTATAGTTTATACAGTTTTATATTAATAGTATCTATGAATTAATATTTATTCGTATATGATATAAAATATTTTTTTCCTATATATATAGGTATGAACGATATTGTCATATTAATCAGAAATCATCTGTTACTTTAAGTTATTTCCAAATATTAATGAGTGAAACGGATTTACACTCGTATAAAATCTTAACGACGATAATATGTAATTGAAAAAATATTAATAAATAATAATATGAAGCAGAGCATCGTCTCATTGTGGCCGTGGCACATCTGACAAAGTTTTTACTTGGCATTCTTAACCGCTGCAAACATCGCATTCCTCAGCGCAAAACAAGTAAACTACCCACGCGGCGGCTTTGCCAATAAATATATCTTGTCTATTAACATTGTTAATGTCACTGAGATGACTATGAAAAGATTTCGGAGGTTATTGAATTTAATTGGCCCTAAATTATGTTCGTGTTAAAATATGTGTATATAAGAAAATTTCGTGTATTGAAAATAAAAGACGCCGGTGTTGATCGTCCACTTCTGTATGGATTGGAATCGGCATATGCAAGGTAAGAAAATGCAATAATATTAAGAGAAACACAATAATACGGTTTATATAATATATGTGACAGTTTGTGCGCATTTTTGTTGACATAATTGACTTACACAGCGACTGTAACTTACAGAAACTACGAATTGAGAATCATAATTTAAAATATATATATATATGGAATTTTCGATTTAAATTAAATATATCATAATATATGAAATTTTAAATTATGTATTATATAGCTACAGAAAATAAGCGTGTTGTTTTATAACAAAATAATATAATTATCGTCTTTATGTTAACATAAACGTAAGTATTATCTTAGCAGTCGGTAGTAACATACTAAAATCATTCTGAATATTGAAGCCTAGTGCGCATCTAGGAGCAATTGAGAGTTAGCACCACTGAATCTTTCTCCTCAGGAGCTATTCTTTTAGATAATACATTAAAATTGAAAGTTTTTAATCATATAATTGTCTATTTAATTTTTTATTAATTAATATTACTATTCCTATCAGTTTATTATGATTGTATAGTAAACAAAAATGAAGTAGCGAGCATTAGAAAAATATTATAAAAATCCAATTGACATATTTAAATATTTGTCTATTAGAAAGAAAGTTAATTTACGGGAATTTAGTTTATAGCATAATGTATAAAGTATTTTTTATGTATGTTTTTTAATTAACTAAATTTATATGCGTTTGTGAAATAAAGCGTTGGAATATTACAATCACCAAGATATATATAACGAATAGGCTTACAGATACTGTAATTAGTATTGTATAAAATTAATTCGTTTTTCACAATGTTATCTAACTTTATCAACACATATGGTTATTTTAATAAAATTTTTATAAAAAAATTAAAGTAAAATTAGTAGGAAAGTTATTAATGAACGCTGTAGCCACTTCATTTCAGATATTATCTCTGGATTCTCTCTTATTTTCTTATTATAATGCTTTTATCTCTCTCCCTCTCTCTCTCTCTCTCTCTCCCTCTCAGTTTACCCCCTCCCCCCTTCGTTTATTAACTGAAATGATGATGCTGTGTCACAGTTTAGTTTCATCCGACGGCATTATAATAAACTTTTTTGATATCCTTAAGCGAGACATATTGTGTGCAAGTTGAATTTTTCCGTTGCCATAAAATTTTTATTTCTGTCATATAAATTATTTTTTAAACCGTTAAACAACGATGAATGATCTGTTTCCTAAGCAAGGTCTTAAAAAAAATTATTAAATGTAAGTATTTTTGTCCCGCTGGTTTACAACCCTTCAGTGTTAAAAATATAAGTGTGATGGTTTTATTTTAATAGACGCTTGTAATGTACTATAAAAAGATAGTATAGATATAGATAATATATAAAAAATCTTGTACAAATTTTAAAGTAATTAGTGTAAGAAATGGTTGCCTCAGATTCTTTTATTTAGTGTTACAATTATTAAATTAATAAAGCTAATGTATAACATTAACTGTGCCGTTAAGTGTTCTGAGATTTCATTTTTTCCGTAAAATATAATTTAAAATACATAACTCTGGCTTAACAATTCAGATTATAAAAAGTGTTATAAAAAACACATTATACATATATATTTTTGCGGTTTTACTTATATTTTAAAATAACTTTACAAATTAATTACAATTTTCGCAATTTCACACTTCAAAATATAATATTTTCTGTTTAAACTTCTTATGTATTCTTAAATTTATTTTTGGCTTAGAAAATATTTCATCTCAAACTTCTGGCAAGTTATTGCTGGATTAAGTAAGAAACACGACGACATTTTTCATCTAGAACATAAATGGTAATTAATTATCTTATGGAATTAATAAGAATAAATCACATTTTTGTTAATTTTTTGCTACAGTTACGTAAAAAGCTGAAGTAGCTTTGATGCAAGAATAACATTATTTTAAAATTTGATTTAAAAATATATTTCAAATAATAAACAGATTATTTTTATATAAAGCTTAAAAATTTTAAGACTTCTGTAACAAATTTCATTTCAAATAAATTTCAAGTTTTGTTGCAGAAAACAAAAAATATTTAGCGTTTTGTCTTCTGCCAGAAATTAATATTCTTACCTATTGAATTTATTCCAATCTAAAAGTTTTTAGAACAAATAAGAATAAGATATAGCAACAAAGCAATGAATCAGGATTTTCTATACACAGCCGAAATCCCAAAAATCCGACGCTTTGTAACACCGGCCGCTCTCCGTCGGCGGGGTTCTATCTCTGATATAGAAACTTCTGGAACGAAATACATCTAGCTACATCTAAAAATATTCTATGAAGATCTCCGATAATTTTGGTAGTAACAATCATCACTATTCACACTCGATAGAAGTTAAGTTACTAAGTCACAAAACCCTGGCTTCAGTTTAAGTCCAAGCTGCACTCGTATTGAGAAAAACTTCTTGGTGTCAAATTTTGACCACGACCATAAATAATTTTCATTTATATCTCATTTCATATATAAAGCTATAACGCTTACAGAACGCAGAAACTTCATATCGATAGATTTATTAATAAACAGCGTTTCTCAAAATATTTTTAATAAAATATTAAACCTTAGGACTATTCGAAAAAGTTATCTTTATACCTGCTCTCTAACTCCGATATATTTGAAAAATCCTTCATCTGCAGTGGTATATTTCGCTAGAAATTAAATAAAAAAACATTTATCATATTCCTTAACAATACAGCAATAAAATATTGAAACATTTCAGAGAGTGGAAAATTATATATGTGATAATTATGTGTAAATGGACACCAATAAACTATTCGATATTTTGCAAATTACATAATCCTTTCGGTCGCTTCCATTGCTTTTGTCCCTTTATTTTAATCCACTCTGCAGACCATTGATTGATTTTTTTATAACTTTTCAAGTAGTTCGATGCATGGATGCCGGAGGTTCTTCGTTTCTGTTGCTTTATATGAAGTATGAATTCCTTTTAAAGAGCTTTATTATGAATGACTTATCTTTTTGGAAGGCATTTTCGTAACCAGGCCTTGATGCTATGTCTGTAGATTTTGTTTCAAAAAGCCTATCAAGTTATGCAAATTTGTTTTTTGTACCCTCATGTATCAGATAAATAATACACGAATCTGTCAGCACGAAAGCTACAATCTTGTAAGCTTCTTCTCGTTCCGAAGTGTAATTACTTATATTAAAGGACGCTTTAGGTTGATATTTCACACCAATCAATGCATTTAGCTTAGCTATAATAGTTATTTATATTATTTCAATGGCGTAAACTGGCACAATACTACTTTAGGTACAATAGATCTAAAAAGATTTAAGAGACCTAAATAGAAAACCCTTACAGAATAAAGAGTTTCTAATTTCTAATTCTATTTCATTATACTTTAAGATTTAAACCTCAATAACCCTTTCAAGGATACAAGCATTTGTAACTACCCGCTTTATACATGTGAGCTCGTCCAGCCACGGAAAAAGCTTGAACAATAAAATATGCCGGATATGTCTTTTCTCCATTCAGGAATGTTTTTTTTTCGATGACCATTTTTATCTACCAAAACATCATACTACGGCCCTCCATCACACCGTTCGAAGTCCTAAATTAAAAATATTCACCATCCAGAGGAAAGCCAACGATAAATGGGGAACTTAATGGGGATAATTTAAGCCTAAAAGTCTGTTCATGTATAGGTATCATGTATATGGTGAGTGGCAGGAATGTAGGGATATAGTTTATTAATACCCCAACCCCAGACCTAGGGTGTGAGAGTTCTGTGTCTGTACATATGCTTGTAACATCATAACGCCGTTTAAATAATGCTAAACAAATCAATCGTGATCGCAGAGAGATAGGTTTCTTAATTCATTATCCATTGGAGAAGATAAATTGCTGACTGTATATTTATATTTAGATGAATCTTCCAAAGAAGTAAATCTGGTATAAGCAGATTAAATAATTGCAGACTTAAACCGAATTCACGCCGACGTAATGAACCGCATTCAATATTTAAAAGCAATTTCAATATTGATGATGATATTGGAAAACTACATATTCAACATATAATATTTAATACGTTTAATGAAAACCCATCAATGTTCCGCTAAAGCCTATCCATAAATTCCGGCTGCAGGCGGGGCCGATAGAATTTAATACAAAATCCGTTGAAATCCGCCATATTGATATATACATTTTTTCCCCCACCTCCCCTCCACCACCCTACATAATTGAGCGTTGTGAAAACTATCACATTGGTAAATGACGCTCCCCCCACTCCCGCAGTTTTCCGACTACCCGCAATCAATAATTTGGCTGGGCAATGACTGCGATGACTTAGGCATGCGCACTGACTACCGCCCGAGTCATCGGCAAAACCTGAACTTGACTTGACGAAAACGAAAGTTAGAGGCGAATGTTTCTATGCCATTCTTGGCATTGGTCACGCATGAGGTGTCGAACGTACACCTACATACTACTTGAACGTTAGAATTTGACTTTCTTATAAACAAATATGGGACACGCCTTAAAAATATTGCAGATTAAGGTGATCATTTTGAATATATTGTTAGTTTTACAGAAACAGATTGTTAAAAATGCGCTAGGACTTAAAGAAATAATGACGTGGGAAGAGTAGAAAAGCTTAAAGTCGGTGCTAAATGAGACCATGATCGCGAACAAAATGTTGGAAACGCTTCACGATCACGCGAGAGCAAGAGAGACAGAAGTAGTTTAGACGAGCGACCGTCATGATGCAACCATTTGTAATATTAACGTACATTAATTTAAAAACGTGTGAGATTTGTTTTAACTTACCTATTTTGAAGTCTTCGTAGATCTTATGTCAGTCCTTGTAAAAGTTTGTGTTTAGAGGTGTTTCTATTCTTCTAGAATATTCTTGTGGGTTGTCTTGGTTTCCAACCCGTCTCGAGTTATATCTATGATGTCTTCTTTGTGTTTTGTATTGTCTTAATTTATTAGGTCTAGCCCTTGTTTATTTTTAAGCCCGTTAAATTTTATACTCATATAAAACGTTACAGGTATAGAAATAACAAAAACATTTAACTAAGTCTTAACGTTAATTTATTTTCAATTTTGTACTATTAAAGAAATCTAGAAGTCATTCAACAGGTAGGTAAAATTGATAAATTTAGATTTTTTTTAATATTTTTTTTTCGGCGTAATTTTATCTTACCTTTTTTTTTAATATTAATTTAAGGCCAATTTAAGGCACGTGTTTTTGGTATTTTGCTTAATTTTATTTTCACCTCCCATATATTCTGAAGTAGTAGATGAAAATTGGTCGAAATTTTTCCAAAACTTTTTTGCCAAAAGTCTCAAATATCACTTAGCCTTACTTTTAGGTCCAGAGTCACTTATTTAATTTCACTATATATATATGGAGAGTTTGTATATAAAACTTAAGGAAAATCAATCGAAAAGTTCCAAAAATAACCAGTGTTGTTTAAATGTACTTAAAAAACTCAAATTCTTAAATCCTTCTTTCTATTGTTTCCTTGTAATAACGGTTGATATAAACGTAAAACTTGTTCTATTGCGAAAAAACGTGTTTCTTTATCGTCAAATGGCGATGGTTGTTATTTGTTTATTCTAAATTTCCTTTAGCTATAAAATCTTGCTTGCTTTAAGGTTCTTGCGCATTTAACTTAGTTGATTTTGCATTTGAAGTTCCACGGTCTTCTGCGTGTGTTTCTCATGGATCCTCTGGTTAACTATCTCAGCTGTTCCTCCCGGATGGTCTTCGATGTTCTTTTAGCCCTTTTGCGACGAATCCGAGCTGAACTGCTTCTCAGTTGCCTTAACACTAATTTTATAGTTTACAGAAATCAAACCGGTGTTCCGATCTATTGCAAGAGTTCAAGTGTTGCTGAATACTATTGATTAATAAATCACTTAAAATCTAAGATGATTATGTGAAAAAACTGATTATAGTCTATTGAATAAAACTAACACTTGAATGGGTCAGCGGGCGGCAGCGATGACTCTAACGCATGCGCGGAATTTCGAAATTTTTATTAAACCAAAAGATTGGTATTTTAAATATTCGATAATTTTTCTGAGTTTTAGGCCGTTTGAATTTTTTTTTAAGATATTTTTTATATTGTTTTGTCGCGCGGTGGCTTTTTTTGCGCGCCTTGCGTAGGTGGTAAACACGCGTCGTCATCAGCCTCACTGGCCACACTGATGCCGGAGGTTGCATGCTGCAGCGTCCAGCCGGGGGTTGGAGGGAACCCCCTACCCCATCCCTCCTCACGCTCACCTCGGAATCATCAAATAATGATTTTGTGTGTTTATTATAAAACTCCATATATATGCCCGCCCCTGTAGGCTCTAGTAGAACCTGGCCGAGGAATTCAATTTACAAATTACACTATATGTGTGTGTGTGTGTGTGCATTTTGTATGGACGTTTAGAATAAACTATTTGCTAGTTATTAATTTCAACCGAGGCGTTATCGTGCGATCAATACCGTGAATTTTGTGTACATAAAGATAATATACAAAATGGGGATCGACTCTCTGAATTATATAATACATCGGCAGCCATTTTGTCGAAAATATGTTAAGTTGGATTTACCCTCATAATTAAGCATTCATTTCATGTTACTTATATTATATATAATTTTCTGATCGTTCATAAAATATGAGCGCATTAAGACGAGCTGAATGTTGAAAAGGCTGTTCTTAGTTGTCCAGTGGCCGGTGTTAGAATCAAGCTGTATTAGGACGTCTTCTTTATACCGTAAGGGTGATTTTGGCGAATCGATATTACTGATAATTCTCCGTATGGTATGTAACTAACCTAACCCAACAATGCTTCCACCGGGTTTCAGCCGTTGGTATTATTGAATGTTAATTGGAAGTATATTTTTTCCATCTACTATGAGTGTTTTGTCGAACTTTCTATCTGAAAGTTTTATATTTTGTACGTGAGCACGTAATGGGTTGTCATTGTATGTATGTCTTTAAAAATATTTTAAGTAAAAATTTCATAATTAAATTGCAATTGCTCTCATGATGTTTCACTTAATTCAAATGGTTTATATACGTTAATTCTTTAATTTCTTAAGCAAAATAAATAATTACGATTTCAGTGTTAAATATATGTGTTATGTAGTTGAAATTAATGAATAAAAATATATGACTAATGGAAGCATTAAAACGCGTATTTGTATATAGATAAATCCCTTGATTACAGGGTGTTCAAACGTGTATGTGTCATTATAAATATCAAGCGGGCTTTACTGATTTTGATATGTAATTTATGTTATATTAGTGAAAAGTATTTATTAACATCATTATTCCTTCAAATTTTAATTTTATTCAATATTATTATAAGTTGCTACTGAATATAAACACTGGTAATGGATTACGACCGTGACTGTACTTTCGTTAAGCTTCGCGAAAATATGAGTTGACAGTACAGTCGGTGTAATTTATTTTATGCTTATATTTATAATGAGTATATAAGGTGAACACCTGGAAATTGTCTGTGTGCGTGACTGTACTTTTATTATACAAGGACAGTCGACGACATAAACCATTACTACATATATCATTCTTATAGTTTTTTTAAATGTATAAAAAAATCCTAGGTATTCTTTTTGTCAGACCTGCAATGAAGGTGCTGATTTCTCACAAGATAGGGAATATTCTATCAGTATTAGTCTTGAGTTTTCTACTATATATATATATATAAAACAAAGCTTTCATTGATTATACATTTATTTAACAGCATTAAAGACCACCTTGAAGATATCTTAGAAGCGTAGTTTTGTAATTATAACTATTAAGAAACTTTAATTTAAAATGTCAAAGTCTGTGTCAAACATATAAACAAATACATTAATATTCATATAATTAGTTTATATATTGTTAAGGATTTATTGCGCCACAGATGTTCCCATCGCCACGACATTAATATTTCAGGTTTGTAATTTGAGCTAACTCTATACCTAAATAATTTCTATCAGAGGCCGAGCTATTTCGCATAGTTAGTGCTGTAGTGGGTAAGGGTGAAACCAATAGCGGAGTTATGTGTGCTGGCATTTTTAGTAACATAGCCCCGCGACTTTCATCCAAACCCTTTGAGCTGGAGCCCTTTATAAAAATATGTTAATCATTCACTACAGACTCGATGGCTTTCATCAATAAAACTTAATAGCAGGGAAAAATGACTAGTTTCGCTACCTATAGATGTACAGTGTAGGGTGAAATAACAGAGCTATAGGTATCCTAGATAGTTTGTTTAGCCGTCTCGCTCTAGCACTTGCGCAGACTCGTCATCGTCATGATGATCCCCCCAGGGTGGGGGGTGGCCGGGAGTCCCCCCACATCAATATACGGCAAACGGCGTAGATAAAATAAACCCATACGAATGCAACGCATTTCTATGTACGTACACGACACTATAGCACACATACGCATAATTAACGCACACGCCAGTGATTTTATACAAAATTGAAGGTGGATAATTACATTAAGGTTATATATGTATGTATACTGAGGGAGGCTTCGGAAATGTAAAATGCTTTTTCAGTGATTTTTCGGTTGAATATTCCGTCTATACGGACGTCGGCGTCGATTGCATGCGATATTTTTACAAATTGCGTCCTCTACGGAATGAATGGACTTTTTGGTTTTATTGCTGGAATCGTTTTAGTGAATTGGCAATTGTTTTAATTCTGAATCCTTATTTAATTAATGCGTCAATACATCAAACGCTTTCTTCGTAACACTAAAGCTACACGAGCGAAGCTAAAAAACTTAACACTGTTCCTTATAAACAATTAATTTCTTTGTTATACAAAATTTATTCTCTTGTTTATGTTTTAATAATTGTAAATGTACTTCAAGCTGTAAAGGAACATGTTATCTTATAATGTTATAACATTATCAATATTTAACAGTCACTGTTCAATCAATTGAAATGCAACATCATTTCCTCTCTGTCTTTAGAATTAAAACCTGAACAAAAGGTCAACGACCCGCATTTCCTCGCGTTAACAACCAAAATTCAGCTTACGTTACGCCTGAAGTACCTTTATACAATACAATTGTGAATACAATATTAAAATAAGTGTACATTTGTGTACAAGAAATATTTGTACACTCAATGTAAGCTTATTTAACTTTTAGCAGTTAAAATAAAGTGTTTCATACATTTTTGTTTATTTATATTTATATTATGTACATTAATTTTTACGTGTGAAGATAATAGAACATAATGAAGCATTGATATTAGTTATTTTAAAGGTCTTTTCAATTAAGTTGTTGATTCGTGAAGATTAATGTTTTAGATGGAGGCATACGGATCATTCATTTATTGCTAACTCGTTTATCCGACAATCATACCTGATTGCTTTTTTTAAACTAATGCTATGATTTCCACAGAAGAAAATGGAAAAATAAGAAAACAAGTATATATTATAGAAGTCATGCTGAAGCAATGACAGGCTAAGAAAACGCAAGTTATATGACATCTAATCAGTTTTATTTGAGAACATTTAATAAAACCAAAGTGCACACGATAAAACATACAAGGGAAACTCGCTTTTATTTCAAAGGACTAAAGGTAGGAGATAGAGTGTAAGGAAACGCAGGCTGTGTTGAATTAAATGGTATGATGATGGTAATATTCAGCTAAAGGTATATAGGAACACGAATATTTTTTCTTTAATAAGAAATCAAGTGTGCAAGTTTTTTTAATTGAGTAATTTTATTTCTTACATATATATATGTATATATATATATATGTGTGTATATATATCTAAGAAATAAATAATGATGTTAAATAAATAGGTATATGTATAAAAATATACTAGTATATAACGATAATTTATTATTATTTGAGTTTTA
>DVQP01002867.1:0-11723 GCA_018231745.1 Danaus eresimus
AGATTTGATATAAAAAGTTCATAAGATAAGATAAGATCTGATAAGGTGGTCTTCAGCCACTTAAAAGAAGCTCATGTGATATCCGATTGTCAAGAGTTAAAGAGAAAAGCAAGTATTGGCCTTGTTGATTAAATAAAAAACACAAAGACGACAATTTTCTCTTGTATAAAGTAAAACCGGTTTCGAGCTATCAATTTTTTAAAATATTATGCCTTCTTTATTCTAGTAAAAAGTTAAATATAAACAAAATTTATTAAAACCAATTTTGAGTATAGCAACTAGAATCACTAAGTTGAGTTCAGTTTACCATCGTTTAAATCATACCCATACATATACATATATGTAATTACATTTAGTCGTAACGTGAGATTAAACGAAAAACGTATTACCAAAAAAGTCTATTAGAGTGAAACTATATTCTGCTTAATTTTACACGCTGTAATTTTTAAATCAAAACACAGATTCGTTTTGTTTAAGGATAATCCAGACAATCAGTTCAAGTCGATTCCCCTCGGGCTCTGGTGGGCGATCGTTACCATGACGACGGTGGGCTATGGGGACATGGCGCCCAAGACATATTTGGGGATGTTCGTGGGCGCCCTCTGTGCGCTGGCTGGCGTGCTCACAATAGCGCTGCCAGTTCCTGTCATTGTATCAAATTTCTCTATGTTTTATTCACACACGCAGGTAAGTTTGTATTTTATAATTATATATTTAGGTTCATTTTCACCGAAGAATAATTTACTGCATAAAGTTCCAGAGAAAATTACCTCAATGTTTTCGTTCAATAAAACCTGTTTCTGATTTTGCTGATGTCAAATATAATCAATCGTTGGTTATATTTACAACTTAATAAAACAGTAAATATATATCGTTTAACTCCGATTTTGCTATCAAAACATAATTATGATTGAGAATTATAAAATGTACCTGCTTCATTTTGTCCTATGATGTGATGAACATTATTTTTATTATTGCAAATCATTTAATAACTAGAAAAGCCGAAAATCATACGGTTTATTTTAAAATCTTCCTAATTTGAAATCTGTCTGATCTCAGTAAATACATTTTGGTTTAAAAATAAAGGATATAAGATAAAGTTAAGACTAATGAAGTGGAAGGACCAATGAGCCATATCCTTCCACGTGGATGCTACAATTTAAAATGAACTAAAACGTGTTGTGCTATGGTACATAATTGTAAATCAAGGTAATGTAGACCTGAAAATTTTACGCCACTCTTCATTCTCCATGACATTGATTTAAACATGTTTTATTCGATTAAGTAAAACAACAACAGATTCTAGAGTTATTTCGGAGCCGGAGAACTATATGTAGTTATAAATATATGATATAAAATTTTAAGTAAATATGTAATAACTTTGCTCAATTTACGACTTAGATTTGATGTTGTCGTAAAAATATTATCTGGTAATCCATCATTTTCATCTCGTTAAACAAAATTTGGATGACAAAGCTGTGCTTTGACAGTGAAAACAAATAAGTGTATTAAATATAACTAATGTAGAGGTTGGCTTTAATGTGAAATCTATTTGACCTCGATACTATTATAGACGAGACGCTGAAAAGGTCAGGTCACTTGTTAAAAATGGTACCTCTGTATATCTATTATCATTAGCGGGCTTTAATAGAATAATTACAAGACCATTTACTTAAATAACGATCTACTAGATTGAGATACTAGTTTGCTTGCCACCACGATTGTTGTGAAGGATAGACTTTTAAGAACTGGTTATAAAGATTAATTTTAATTATTTATTTATAGTATTGTGTTGTAAACTAAAGTCTGTTTTCATCCTTGTAGAGTTTAAATGTAACATGTTAATGATATCATGTTAATAAATTATGTATGAACATCGTTTAGTGCTGATCTGAATTGACATGGCGTGTTTATGACAGCAAAATAATGGATAATAAAATTATTAATCGACGCTACTACTATACTTTGTATTTGACTAAAACGATTTGATTTAGGAAATATTCCTCAGTATATCTCTCTACGAGTGTTTGTTTTCGATAAAATAACCCGAAAATCCACAAATTTATATCGCGTAGTTAAATATTTTATAACATTCTAATCGTATTTTAAATTTAAAAGTATGTCTCTGATACTGTTATTATAATAACATTCGCGGTACGATCAAGTCTTCAAATCTTTTTATAAAAAAACAATCAATATATTTATAATCTGATGTTTAGAGACTATTCTATATAAATATCACTATGTTGCTCCAACGACACAACTTTATAATGAAACAAAAATAATGAATATATCACAACTACACATGAAACGTAATTAAGCAAATGAATTCAACCAGAGATAAGAATTAGTGAGAGATCGCGTATTTTCGAATTTAAAAAATAAATATAAACTTCATATTGATAAAGTAAGAACGAATTATCGTAAAAACAGTTTTATTTGAGGGAGTACAGCTGTTCAACAAACTACCAGACGAAATAAAACTATGTAATAGTATGGGAATGTTTAAAACCAAACTAAAAAATCATTTAATATCCTCGCTTTAGTAAATGAAGGAAGCCTTTCATATTCAACGGCCCACATGTTAGAACTGTTTTCTTGCAAATATATAGAAATGTTCATTGTATCTCATTTTAAGTGAATGTTAAATTCCTATGAGAAATAAAGTTTATACCTAGATTAAAATATATCTTACTTTAACATTGGCTTTTAGGTTTTTATTAAAAATTCATATATATTTGATAGAAGATTTTTAACTATTTTATAATATACATTTGTATTTTAATGCAATAATTTTTTTCTTTTTAATACTGAACAATAGATATCAAAGTGTTGAAAACATATTCGTTAATTTTAAATTTATTTTATTATTCTCTCTTTCTTTTACATTCCATTTCGTTATTACGGCGCTGCTTGAATTTTCATAACAATTTTAATTTGGGTTTGAACTTTCAAAGAATCGTGAGATTGAACGGTATTGTCGTTAGAACGTGTAATGATTTCACATTATATTTTATTATTTTGAATAATAAACGAATTCCCAAACAAAATTATGAATCAGGCGATATATAGTTTAAACACTAAAGGCTGCTCGCTAGTTAATTTCACGTTTAATACAACAGTTTTATTTCAATAAATAAATCCTGGCATAATGGTTATAACATCACCATTGTATTTTATTAGAGGTTTTTATAGCAAACAAAAAATATTTGTTGAAATATCAAACAGGAGAGTAACGAACCTAAAAGTTTGATTGCATTCTAGCGTTGTTAGTATGTATATTAGTGTGAGGGTCAAATGGGCAAAAAAATTTTTAAACTCGACTTGTTCGAGTTTATTGTTAACTGAAAAGTTAGTTACGTTTAAAGTGTCACTATCATATCAATTCAACAACCACGTTTATTTGACGGTTTATTTATATGATACTCTCTAGAGATTCGCGAATAATTTAGGCTCATAATTTTTTTTGGCCATGGTCGTGTCTATTCAACTTGTCGCTAAAAATCGGAACAAAGAAAGTTGACTGCGGCATAGAGAAAGCAATAATTAATAAACATTTAAAATAATCAACAGTATTTAGGATCAATCAAGTCCTAGTACCTTGTGCTGGCTGTGTTTATAAAAACAAAATGAAAACATTTTTTGATGCAAATAAAAACATCAAGGTTTATAATTAATATCAAAAAACGTCTTCTATTCCATGTGTTATTGAATGAAAAACTTTTGTAAGTATACGACTATCAGCTTGAATAAGTTATGGAAAGGCTTTTACGTAACATACACAACAGAAATTTAGCCACTAATATGCGATCAATGGAAAGGTAGTTTTATCCTACTTTAAAATCAACATAAATTTATTTATTTTCTTAAAACTATTCTTTTAGCACTTCGATTAGATTTCCTTTATTACGATAATATTTATAATGTAACATTTTGTCTGACTAGTTAAATTAAATCTTATCAAACTCAAATCCTGTAATTAGCAGGCAACGCTTATTTTATTATTTCTCTCTTTTAATGTATATAATTCACGTCATAAAATTTTTGTTAGTTCATTTAAATTGTCGGATCATTTTGAGATAGTTTCGGTTATTGTAGTATACGTCAACGTTTTCTCAAAGCAATTCGTGTCTGTCATAACTCCAGAAGAATTTAGTAAATACGACAAGAGAAACCAGAATCAACATGCTTACAATAGTGATGTAATTTTTTTTGTAGAAGAGAAATCATCGATAAAAATAAAGATTTTTTTATATCCTTATATTGTTTGGAATAAGGTTGTATTCTGGTCTTCTAGTTATAAAATGTCACGACATTTTAAATTATTATAAAATTGTTGTAAAATTTTATTCTATTCTTATAACTACTTCTCTTAACCAGAACAGGGCAGAAAGAAAAATATTTGTTATTTGACAAAAAGCTTCGATAGTTTAATAGAACATTTTACACAACCCGTTCTTGAATGAAGGCTTTGTGAAGTGAAGGAATGGCTTAATTCCTCTTTTTTCAAATATTTGTTCACATTGTTTGATCTATTGAGAAACAGGTGGAGTGTGAAAAATACTTAGTATATTGATATTTTACAATTTATTACTTCATTCTGAATTCATTTTATTTTAAAGCTTATGTTTCCGTCAGTTCTTCTGACAAAATGGAGGTTTTTATTTGACGGTTCCTTTGTACAACTTGAGTTTAGATGAAAGTATTACTTCGGAGCAATTATACTTTTGTAAAAGAATTAAAAGTACAAACTTTTCGTTGTGGGATATTGTCCACTGAATAAATATTTTGTCTGAATGCCCATTCCATCTTACTAAGAGACGAGTCAAAGTCAGTTTAAAATATAATTTTTCATTTGTATTATTTTTGCACAATGACCTTCATGAACATTATCTAGGAAATCATTTAAACATTAATGGAAACACAACACACCCTAATAAAATAGCAAAATCACGTGAACCTTTAAAGTGCTACACGTAGGAAATTTGATAGGTTTTTTTAAATTACCCCTACAATTAGTTTCCAAGATAAAGAAAATCTTGCCAACCAATTCTTAAAAAATATGTTTAAATGAAGAAAGTTATCTTTTCTATTAACATGTACTTACCGAGAAATACATTATTGTATATGTGGGTAACTTTTACGACTATAATATATTTACTTTGGCTGTCCTTGGATACCTTTTTAAATTAAAAGCCGCATGTTGAGTCAGCAGAGAAAAATCTGTTATGTTTACGCTTCACCAAGTTCCATTGCTAATGGACTGCGTACTTTTAAATGACTGTACAATTTTGTTTACACATATAAAAGTACATTTTAGCATTATATTTTATTGATTACAATATTATTGTCCTTAATTATATCCAAGTTTTATTATTTCAATAAAAACGACACTATTTATTGCCCGCGTTTTGCTCGTCTATCCAAAATAAAAATTTTCAATGGATATATAAATTATAATAATCTAATTTTTTTCTCAGTAAGTGTATGTATATAATTCCATTATCATATTGTTTTATAAATCATTGCTATTCAGTGTTTATGTTATTTTAAAAAAAAGGACTGATTTTTTCATAATTAATATTATTTTGTCGTATAGGAATCTTTTAAATAATGAAGAGTTCAGAGGGGATGATGTGATATTTTTGTTGCTGTACAAAATTCTCCATCACATAATAAAATTCATAGTAAAATTCGTTTAGCCATTTCTGAGGTTTCCTAGAACACTTCTTACAACTCCTTCCTGAACATAATAAAACCAAAACTATTACATATTTATTTTAATAAAGCAACTTGAAAACTTACCCGGAACATTTATTACAGCGTAAGCGTAAGTGTTATAAGGCTTACTTATTTTTGTTATTGTATTTGAAACTGGTATTTTATTTTTATGAAAAAATAATGTCAATTAAATAACAACGTTAAACTGCACATTAACGATACTACCAATATTTAATAAACATCATAAACGATTAAACAAAAAGCTTAGTGAATATTTAACGACTTATCTAATTTGGAAAATCAATTTATATCTCAAAACTAAAAAAAAATATTTATTCATACATGAAGCTTTTAGAGAATTATATTTTTCAGTTCTCACCGTAATATTTTAGGCGGTTTTAACGCTACAAAAGCTTCCACCGCTAATGGCTGTAGTATTTTAGAATGACAACGCATATATATTTTAAGACTACATCACTTAAAAAATATGTAATAATAATCTCCGTGTATGAACTTCAAACTGAGTGTTTGGTCTTTAGGTGACATCGCTTTAAAAAATTTGTATCCGGAAAAACTCGGCATATTTACAAATAAAGGTATACGATAATAATTTTGTATTTTTTTTTTGTAAAAAACTGTGGGATCTTTTATGTTCATAGTTTATTGTTTTTAATACATTTTAATTTAAGTATAAATATATGTAGCATTACGGATTCTCTTTAGTAGATATGTAGGGATATTGCGTTCGCCACCAAGGACTTTTCCACCTCCGGGTGGGTGGAATGACAGTCAAGCACTATCTAGTCGAAATTAATATACATCACAGTTATCGGATACCTTGTAATATTTAAATTTTACATATTTTTATTTAATTTTTATAATTACAAATATTTTCTCTGAAACCTTAATACGGCACCTTAATCTTTAGATTTTTTTGTTTGTCTTTTAACAAAAAAATTGGTGTAATGCTGTACTAAGTGCTAAAATGTTATTTATTTATTGCTAGAAATGTTTATGTTGACGTCACATTGAATTAAGTGAAGAAGTTTTAAAGCAAGATTGTAAGTCGCGAGAACAATTCTTGTCAAAGCTTATAAAGTGTGGTGTTCCATGAGAAGTTATTATGGTTAAAGTTTTAAATGTGGTACAAGTTACTAAAGTAACGGGGACAAAAAAGAGCAAGGTATTATTTTTGGGACTTCATTGTTAATATAAACCTTATCTACACATCCATTAAGATTAAAGTCTAATCTAAATATAATCTAAATAAAAATAAACATTTCGGGACACAAATTAAAATATTTTTTCAGTGCATTAAGGAAAAATAAGGAAATACATTGTTGATTTGTACGGTTTAATAAAAATTATATCAGCGACCTGCAGCAGTGCGACTCAAACAATCGCTAAAACTTTAAAACGGTACCACAAAAAATAACAGCTTCTTATACAACCGATGTTATAAGTAAACCGCAAGTGGGTAGTTTACAAGATATATAACTTGTTTGTATCTGCTTCGGGGTCAATAGATTACTGAAATAACTTAAAATTTTTAACTACACTTTTCGTGTTATATTGTGAACGTCATAAGCTTTTATCAAAACAACAATTTATACAAGTGATCTTAATATATGTTTATTACGAGAAGATTGTAAGGACAACAAAATAAATAAGGCAACTAAAAGGTCTTGCCCTCATGACAATTATATATGTATACATAAATCCAAACACACATGAAAATACTATAACAACACAGTAAATCACCTATTTTTATTTCATAATTTAAGGCCTTTTTTACTTTGACGTATTACAATATATCTATTTAACATTACACGTATTTGTAACTAAACTTAGTTATTCATTGTGAACATTTGATTAATATAAATAAAATACTATATTAAAACTATAGCTGCTTGTAACAGAGACTTTGCATTTAAAAATAAAAACATTAAATTTAAAACCTTAGAGTTAAATTAGAAAAACGGTCGTAAAATCGTTGAAAAACACAATTAAACGTATGCTACGGACTAGAAAAAGTAAGAAGAGATAAATTCGTACGATATTCGATCAATAAAAAGAGAAAAGTCAGCTCTTAGTTTATGACACAAACACCTAAAAGAAAAAATTTACAAACTTGATTTAAAGATGATTTCAAAGGGATTGACGTTATCAGGTAAATTGCAATTTCAAAAATGGATGTCGTCCATAAGTTAGTAGTAGGTAAAAGAGATCTGATAGGTCTTCGTTCTTCAAGCTATCTACGAAATGCTCTTCATACTGGGCTCTCTTACAAAACAAGCTAGTTAAATGTCACCGATTTTGCATACGTGTCACCAACATAATAGTATATGGACTTACTTAATGTGTTCTCCTTTTGTTATTTATACTGAAATATTTTAAAACATTTCTAAATTATGCTCAAAGTAATATTGGAGAAAGAAAAATTTTTTCAATAATAATACAACTACAGAAGATATTTTAAATTATTTCATTGTATCGATAACGTATTCTTACGATTGAATATCTGAGTCTTGGTATAACTTGGACTGACAGAATAGTCAAAATCAATATATGTTTTTGCATTAAACAGCCATGCAGTTTGATGTATTCAAACCAATCTCTATTCTAGATACATAGAAAGCGTCGTATTATGTACAAACAGATACATATCTCCTGAACCGAGATTTATGGCTGTTATTACCTGACAACAGAAGATGCTATCTTCCTTTTTAGAATGAAGTATGATAGAACAATAACAAAGTGTGTTTTATATTATAACAGCTTCAAAATAAAGAAATCAATTACATACAGCGTCTATAAACAAATGAGTCGGACGTCACCATTCATTTGCTCCTAAAGTGTTGTAAAAATTGGATATACAAATTTAGTTTTAGAAAAATTAAATAATAAATAAAAATATGCATACAGGCTATTTTGCAATCAAAATATTTGCTTCCAAATTATTTTTTGTTGTCATATAATCCTACAGTTTGTTAATTAAACATACGTTTTATTTGAAATATTATTAATGCCTAAAAATCTCTATTGAGATTATACATTTTTGTTGTTTTTATCTTGTATGGTTAAAAATATTACTCTTTCTTTTGCTCTTGATCAAAACGCTTCGAGTAAATACACATTACTTTCTAGTATTTTATTTTTAACTGGTTAATGCTTGGTTATCATTCCACTTGGTAATAAATAAAAATATCGCATAAGATGATAAAAGAACTATCTCAGTGGAAGAATATTTTCTCTTTTTTGAAGAATGAAATTGAAAATAGGAGCAAAGTAAAAAGTAGAAAGTTTAACGCTTTTCCTATATTAGAGGAAGATCTGCAAGGATCGAATGAAGACCCGCCGAGTCTCTAGTTGTCCGCTGATGCTAGGGGATAGAGGAATATGACGCACTTCCAGCCTACATTTCAAAATATATCCTACGGAATACCGAGAGGCTGGACTTCGCCACTATACTCGATAATACCTTAATGTTTGCTTGTGAATTAAATTTAAAGTAATCCTTGCATAACGTGATATTCCACAACAATTTTAAATTTGAATGTCCATAATAGTAATTCTAAGAGTTGATTTTAGAAAGACATGCCCTCAAAGAAAACTCAATAGTATTGTGAATGCTATGAATAAATTACCATATAATATTATGAATTGTATGTCTATTTCTATCATTCAGATATCCTTTTTATTTTCTGATATAATTTTCAATACATGAAGACAGCACAGAAATGTTAACCATTATTCATATTTTCATTTCTTAATTGTCACAAACATTATTATGTAGAAATAACATTACTTAACTCAGAGAAGGAAACACGTATAATATTATCAATATAGATAATATAATTATTAGCACATATCTATAAAAAAAATAATATAAAAGAATAGTGTTTTTTCTATGATTATAAGGATTACAATTTTTGTATTTATAGATGTTATTGACGGTGACCAAGTTCTATCGACCGTTTCTATCAAAATGTTTTATTGTGTAATAAGACTGTAAAACGTATAGAAAGTTGTTATTTGCTTTTCTCTGAGTTTATTTAAAAAAACGATTAATATAATTATTTAAATATTTCTATTAAATAAATACCACATTAGTGAGATTCAATAAACAAGCGCAGTGAAGCGTATTGTTTTTTGTTGTAAGTTACTTTAAAATTTATGATTGCTTTTTGTGTTCATGTTTGCGATTTAGGAATTTGTATTATTTAAAGCTTTGTTTCAATATATTATACTAAAAAATATATTTCGAACATAATTTTTATTTTGTTTCAGTAATTACTCGTTTATTAAAAAAAAAACTATTATAACGGTCGTTTTAATTCTGGGAGGCTTTGTAAGTGTTTAAATCTTGGTAATTAAAACTAAAATAATGTTTTTAGATCCATTCAGCGTATCTAGAAGACCAATCCATTTGATGAAAATACTGAAGTGTTTTGGTATGAAATAAAAACATCAAAATTCTACTATTTTTATTTAAGTCATCTTGTAACAAAAAGTTAAAAACGGTACTCATGTTAGACTCATTATCTGTAGGTATGATTAAAAATTAAAAATATTTTATTTTATCAAAATAATGAAGCCCTTTTAAATATTTGCGTTCTACAAATATGTTGTTTACAAAATTTTATATTACAATAGATCTGCATCGATCATTAAAGTGGTGAAATATTTAAAAGTTATTCAAATATATTGATTTTTTTTATTTCAAAGAAATAGAGCCTATTAAATAATTATTTAGATTCATTTTAAGTATATCACGATCAAAAACTAAATCCACTCAAACCCATTAAAGACGCGTCCCACAATATCCTCAACTGATCAAATTTACTTTTACTTTAAGCTCAGTTCAAACAGCGCAAATCTATTTGGCATGTTTGAAAACTCAATAACCGAATATCACACCCAAATCACTTAAAGTAAACAAAGTCGTCAAAATACACTTTATGTGATACTTCGTGTTTTAATAAGATTAGTCGCATGTGTTCGCTTAGTGAGTAATTTTATTAACATTGTCAGAGACTCTTGGTAACATCAATTTATAAACTTTTGAGTTTCGTAGCTTGTAATACCCTTTCTGGTGAACAAATTTTCCCATATTATTACATCCAATACAGCCTGTACGTTTACATTATAAATTTAATTTGATATTAAAAGATAACGCAGATGTTTTATTTCCTTGTTGTTTACAATGGTTACTCACAAAATGTATGGTAACTGAAAAAAATTTGTTTTTTAATTTTATTTCCGTTCCTATAATTAGCAATTTTTATTCTACCAAACAGATTTTAGTAACTTAAATTATATATATAGGTAATATGTAAATAGGTTTTTGCAGCTGTTATTACAAACAAGTTACAAAAATATCGGAATGTTTTTAAATTGTCTGATATTTTTAAAGTCTGTTCATTATAAAAGTATAAGAATCTAGATATTATGTCAGTAATGAAACTTCATTATTCCCGAAACCAAGGAGCCCGAATTGCTTAAGTCAAAATATTTTAGTAAAGAAAATAGTGAGCAATAAGTTTTATTTTTATGCAAATTACATTTCTAAAACACTTTTTAAAGAATATAAAAAAACATTTATACATTTTCCTCTTTGTTATTTGTTTATTTCTCTATCCGAGTGACGTCTTTATTCCATAAATATTGATTCTAGTTTCATTTAAAGCGAATATTAATTGCCAGACAATACAATTTCGTAATTAAAATCGTTTTAAAAAGAATAAAGACAATCCATAGTGTCGGTGATATTGAAAGATCAAATACTTGTCACCGACGCAGTCGCAGTTAAAATCCTTTATTACCAACACCTACGTAGGTAGTGTGAAGTTTGATGTGCTCCGATAATAAGTAATAATGGCTCGATGTTTGTGAAGATTTATAGTAGTATTTTATTTTAATTTTAAAACTATATCCATATCAAACTTCACAACAACCTGTTCGACCGTTTGGCAATAACAATAAGAACATTAAAAACAAAA
>DVQP01002868.1:0-11721 GCA_018231745.1 Danaus eresimus
TTCTTCTAATTTCTTTATATATATAGGTAATAAAAAAATCTTCACAGGTAAATATAATTTTCGTATCAAATTAAATTTAAAATACCGGATTAGTTTATTCTTAACGACTATTCTATAATCCGGTACACAAAATACGTAGAATGTTCAGTTAACACACTTGCTATGTTAATAATTCTATGTTTTCCTACGAGTTACATCTCTCAAAGTTCACACATAGGTCAAGGTCCCCGACGCCATCTGTCTTCACGACAGATAACTAAAAGGTTTAAAAAGGATTGCACGGTTACTAGATTTGATTTTGAAAATACTCCTACAGAAAATGAGTTATATTCTTGTTTTAGATTTATTTTATATTAGTCGATTAATTGGGCATTGGACATTAAACATGAATACAAAACAATTCTTCCGTTAAAAAATGTATGTAAAAAAATATTTCCGACACTTCCACTTTATTGTTCGTAAATGTGGTCAGGATTTCGGTCTCCCCGCCTTGCTAGGAATAATTTTATTTAAATCAGATCATTCTAGTCACGGAATCTGGAATACGATATTTGTATGTTTGCCACATGGATTTTACCAAGACCTGTATTTTACTGATAGCATCGAAGGCTGTAAAATTAGCCATAATGATGTACATGAATTTAAGTTGTTTTGGGAAGGCCTTAATAAAATGTGCCTATCCATATGTTTGCACGTACAAAATAAAAATCATTGACTGATAATATTGATAGTTTTTTGGTATATTTAAAGTGTTTGTATGTTGCTTGTGACAAAGAAGAGATTAGATATGAGTACTCTTTTCGTTTGACTATAACCAAAAGTTATAATTCTGTTATGTATAATGTTTTTATGTAATGAATACCTTCAAAGGCTACAGTCTATTTGCGCCGGGTTAGTGTACGTTAAAGTTGCTATTTCTGCTCATAAAATCTAAGCTTTTTATTCGGTGCGTTTAGTTTTACTGCAGATATATTTTCAGCCGAGTCTATGAACTAGATTTCATTGTTATGCTTACTTTCTATATATTTACATGTCGAATTAGTGAATATAAAATTAATGTATGTTACTATTTTTTTGCAAGACTGCTTTCATTCATTTCCATTTCAAAAGCAGGTTGAAATATAAAATATATAAAACAAAACTTAAATAATAAAAGTAATTTAGAGTATATATTTAATTAGAGATAGCTGTAATTTTAATTTACTTAAATTTTCATAAATATCTGAGTTTCGTATATAGGAATATCAACCAAAAACAAGGACTTTAAGACTTTCAGATAATTAAATATTATTATTCTTGTATATATATGAGATAACTCCCCTTGAAATAAATAAATACTAAGCACATAGTGCTGATATTCGTGAGTTATAAGATGTGGTTGTCCTGAATGTTCTTAACATTCTGGTATTAAAAACTTTAAGAGCTAGTATTCTGTGAATAATATCGCTCAGTATGAAACTTCAGCTAGACCCATTAAGGAAACAAATACTCTTTGTATTCCGCAGATCAATTTCTGATAATAATATTATTTAGAGAGAATATTCCGCTGAACAAAATAGTTTGTCGTTATTAATTTACTTAGAATGATATCAATTTATATCATATCAAATTGATACTTAATTACACATTTGGATTTTGAAAAACAGTTAAATACTTAACAAACGCACGTGGATTTTTTTTATGTAACTTCAAACATCGCAGTATTAACATAGGTTATTAAATGACACAGAAAACGTAATCAAGTGTGTCAAAACAAACTTATTTTCGTCTTTACTTTGATGAGAACTCGAAGGTACAGTTGATTGTTCATTTAGTGTAAATATTTAAAAATAAATTATGGAAATTAATTCATTGTTACATATGCAACTTTAAATTATTTTGAAATCATAGTTTGACTAAAGAGATTACCATATATTGACTTATGAACGTCGAATGTATTAACATTTTTTTTTAATACTTAATCTGCTGTTATGAGCTTAATTTTGAATATAGTAATGATACTATATCAGTTACTATATGGTTATAATGTTAATATATATATCTATGTAGGTACGAAATGGAGGAAAAAAATGGCAATATTAAAAAACATAGGCATAGCCGAGTGATAATTTTATAGCATAACAATAGCGTCAAATACCAGATACTAACGTTGAGATCTTGGTGGAAATAGGAAGGATTATACCGCACGCCTTGCAAATGGGAAAACGATTTTACATATGTTCAGTCTGAAGTCAATTGTTGACTTAGGGCTGAAACTAGAAAAGAAATAATTATAAGAATTAATTGTGACTCGAATACAGTTCAGTTTGATTGACTTTTCTTTATAGTAAACAAGCAAAATAACTTAGTTATAAATGAAACAGAAAGTTAGAGTTTTAAGCAAAGGAAAATGATACAAACAAGATAAAATTAGCTGTTGAAGGCTTTGTTTAGTTTGATCAAGTTTTTAAATGACGATATAAAAACTCAAAGACTTTTTCCAGATCTGGTTATATGAAAACTTATTGCTATTAAAATAATATACTGGTATAATCATATTCTGGTTAAGAAAATATTATTTGCTTTGTGAAATAGGTCGATCGATTTAATAAAAATATATGAAGCAGTTGAGGCAGTATACATACTCATTATCTATACTAAGGGGTAATGTTTTTTCTCCAACTTAGGTCAATTGCTCTTATTACTCCCCTTCTAGATATTATATAATAAGATTTTTCTCATTAAGTTTATAAATTAAGGTCGGACTTATTTTAAAGTGTACCAGATTTATAATGGATTCATATGATGTGATCTCTTTTGATTATATGAAAAACTATGAAAAGGTTTCGTAGGCCAAGATTATCTTGTCGCAAAATTCAAATACATGAAAGTTTATTTATATTTTTTCAAACGGATTTTAATTAAATTATATTTTAATATGCAAAAATCCTTATAAATTTTATTCGAATAATAAATATATTTCTCTTATTTTCAATTAAGTCTTATTCGAATATATTATTCTTTTATTTACTCTGTAATTCAGCTAATGCTTCATCTACTAATGTGAAAGGTTCTCTAATAAATCAAACAGATTCGTTTACCTTCGGTATATTTTGTGTTTGAGATGCTTTGTTTTTTTGCTGGTTAACGAAATTATGTTTATTTGAACAATACAGTAAAATCCTACCTTTTAGTTCATCAAGTACAGTAAATTTTATACGTAAATTTTGTACGTTCAATAATAAAATGTATTAAAATTAAGTATTTTTGTGTGCATGAATTCAAGTATAGTAGATTTGTAAAAACGGGTTAAATGACACTGATAATATAAATAACTACTTTCTGCAAAATTGAAATATTTAAAATGATCTATCTGATTGCTGAAAAACGTTTGCTGAACAGTAACCTAAACTTCAGGAGCATGTAGAAATAAAATAACAAAATTCGTAGTATCGGAAAGACTTAATCTTATTTACATAGCAAGAAGCTAGAGATTATTGCTAATTCTTTACCAAGTACGTTTTGTTATAAAGGCTAGTGGGATCCGAAGTCAACTTCTTCGCTGGCCTCAGTCGGAAACCCGAATTGATAGGTTAGGAACCCATGAAGCCCTGCATGTTAGCTGTAGTGTTCCGCTGGTTGGTGATTGGTCGAGATGATATGATGAAGGACAAAGACTAAGGGCGACTTGGGATTTGAGCGGACTCTATCTTCAAATCACCTTTCCTCTAATACAAAGAGTAAGGTTGCGTTGTTGGTGTATAATTTCCAAGCTACATTCAAGTTTGATCATTAAACTATAAAAAGTAATTGCTTTATCTACGAATAATGAAAGGCTTAAATGAAAGAATATGTAAGTTTGAATTGTTGAATGCACTTGCACCTACCGAAAGTTCACTATCATCTGAGATCACAGTTATCTCTTTTCGGCCCACCACCTTTTAATTATCCGCATTATAATTATCAGTTTATAATCGTCCAATTTTTTTTAACGTGAAACTCTGTAAGTATGTAAAACTTCATGGCACACCTAAAAGTCAGTGATTTTCTCACTGACTGTGTTGAAAGCATTTGTCATGAATGCCTGGTTATCTGAATTTTGGACTATAAAGGGTTGCGTCTAACTGGTCAAAGCAAGGTTATCTCATCTGTTTCTGATCTGTGACTGATGTTACGTTTATAATATTTGGTACATAAAAGAAAAATATCTTAAGTGAATGTCAATCACCTTATCAAAAACTTAAAATGAGTAAAATTCTACTGTACGTCAAGTAATTCAAACGTGTTGCCTACGTGCTAGGAGCGATAATACAGATTTAAGAAAAATAATGAGATGAATGTAACTTTTAATACTAATTTCGAAGACAAGAATCTACCTTCGTATAGTAATGTGTTTTATTATTCCTATATCAAAGCTTTACTACATAAATATATTATTTACAAATGACCAAAAAAACAGACACTATTTTACCAAATACCTATATAACTTTTCAAACCAAAAAACAATTTTATATGTAGCAGTAATAAATAACGATAAATACTATGTTACATGCTGTTGTTACCATTTTGATGATATTAAGTGACCATAAAAGCAATTTATGTAAAAAAAGGTCAACAGAAAATTTAGATATAAACAGAAAAATATAATGTAAGAAAATTGGAGCGTCTATCGTTCGCATCAGTTGTGTGAATGGAAAAATTATTGAAAGTTACACTTGCGAATATATTAGTTAGGATAATATTGGACAAAGTATATTTTACTCTGCCTTTTGTTAGATTCTTTTTAAAAAGGACAAGTGAGCAGATAGACGGCCTTCCTTATGGAAGACTAGCTTCGCTCATGGAGATCTGTTACATAATAGATGTTGCGGATGCGTTGCCGACCTTGGTTGTGGGGGAGAAAGAGGGAAAAGGGTGGAACAGGGAAAGAGTGATCAGCTCTCTCCTTTGTTGAAAGAGGGAAAAGGGTGGAACAGGGAAAGAGTGATCAGCTCTCTCCTTTGTTGAACGATAGGTAGGCATTTAAGAACTAATTGAGGCCGATTTTCTGTGAGAGAGTGGTATTTCCACTTTCGAGTCAGTCCATGTTCGAACTCTAGTAATTTGACCACATCTGGGATCTGTCTCCTTAAGATGAAGATTAAGACATAGAATTGCTCACTTTAGCTGCTATCATAATGGTAGAGAAACAAATATTTTAAGGTATATTGTTAATGTTTTACTCGTACCCTACAGGAAATGTTAGTGTGTAACAAGTAAGCAAGAAAAAGTGTATACTTTAAATGTAATATCTGAAAATTATATCAAAATAAATGGCTTTTTATGCTTGAGTCACTTTACTTTAGTCATTAAATTATATATATTTATTTTTCAAGTAAAATTTTTATATATTAAAAAGTACAAAAGCTACGAAGCGACTATGTGGACTGTTCACGTGTTTTCGGTAGTAAAATCTTCTATTACAGCCGATACTAAAAGCCACGAGGCGTTTTAATAAAACCTTATAAAATATTTCTCATAAATTACTATCATACAAACTTATACCTCGTAACTCTTTTGTGTAAAAGAATTCAGAACAGCTTTTATCGAAGCTATCAATTTGACCGTGACGTAATTATTTTTATTGGAAATAAACAGTAAACTTAATATTAAATTTATTAAAAAATATATCAAGTAAAGGTCTATAAGGTTCGTATTTTTTATTAGCAGAAGTCTACATTTTTAAATAAAACGGAGATAGAGTCTAATAATTATTATGTTTGTTTGTTACGTACGTGGAGGGCAAAATGTAAGGAATGTATCTGAATGTAGCCTGAGTCTGAACAACTCTGAACCCTTACTTAGAACCGCATTTAAAAACAACTTCTAGCCCATCATTGAGCCTAAATATAGTTTAAAAACAATAGGTTTTAGGGTGAATTTATATAAATGTGTCGATATTAATTATTTATTTATTGTAAATTTATTCACTTGGTCCTTTTCTACGAGCCTTTTGGTTTTTTTTAAGACAAAGGGGGCAAAGGAGCCGACGTCCTTCTTGATGGAAGTAGTACTGTCGCCCATGGACATCTGCAATGTTGTTCAGTGCGTTGCCGACTTTTATTGGGAAAGAGGGAGAGAAAATGGTGAAAAAAGGAAAGGTTAACCGACTCGCTCAGTCATATGAAGAAACGTATCATTTGAGACTACTTTACGCCGATCTTCTGTGAGAGGGTGGTAGAGGAGTTCCCTGGTCGAGCCAGCCCATGTTCGAGCTGCAGTAATTTGACCACAGCGAGGCTCTACCACCTTTTTACAAATATTACTGTCAACGACCAAAGTAGGAATTAATAACAATATATTTTTATTTTTGTAATTTTATTTAGGTCAGGTTACTTTTAAGCGCTTTTATAACTATGAGACAATTAAGTGATATTAAAGTTACAACATACTTTTAACACCCAAATTCATTGACATATAATTTGGGGCTAAGATAAATTTTATTTTCTTTGAACATACTTATTCCAGTCACGATATTGGGAAGCAGTATTTGGTTATTTTTGTGTGGCATATTGGTGCAGTAAGCTCTGGATTTCGCAAACGTATAAAATAATTTAGTACGACTACATGTGAGGTAAAATAATGGGATTTGGGACATAACCGTAACAGATTTAATTTTTGTAATCTTTAAATAATTTATGTAATATAAGAACGTATAAATATATCTTATCATTATTATTATTACGTAAATACAAGCTCTTTTTTAATTACTATTCGTTGTTATTAATCAAGAAATGATTAAAGATATCAGACTGTAGACTTGAATTGAAATAAATGAATTAAATTTGATATTGTGAGAAAAAAATTATAATATGATCGTATTATATTAATTCATAAAGAGAATTTCTTGAACAAGTGATATGATTTTTGACGAAAATCAAAATATATTGATATATATATAAGATAGATTTTTATATAGTGATAAATAAAGGAACAAAATATTACAAAACGCTGTACAAAAAGTTAATTTTTGCAAATATTTCACGTGATTAAAGTTTAAATAGTTCAAAAAGATACAAGAGAACGATTAAAAATTAACAGCACATTTTTTTACACGACTCAATTTACGCATGTTTAATACGCAATTGGGAAAGCTTCAATTTAAATAAGGTTTTATCATGGACTTGACTTGACGTCAGGGTCCTTAGTATGAGTTGCAATCGTCATGCTACATTCACTTACGGAGCGTTAGCAGTTTTCCATTTTTAAACCTTAATATATTATTGTGTCATCGTAGGTCATTGAACTATAAACAGAAAATGCTTCGTATTTAGTGTTATTATACAATCTCAAAATAAGCATCCGGATGTGTTTAAACTATTGTATATTGTTTCATTAAGAGAATTTAATTATTAGTATTTTTTGTAGTACTTTTAGATTATAAATGACAAAGAAATTCTTTAAATATTTGAAAACAAAACGTACTATTTATCTCGAACATTATTCAAGCTATCAGCTTCATTTAAATATTTAAGATGAAATAGATTAAAACGTTCTCAAACTAAAGACAAAGATTAATATAATACTTAAAATAAATTACATTTCTATTCTTATGAAGTAATATTTTTGACAAGTAAAAATAGTCGGAGCTTAAGAACGAAATCGTAAGAAATGTTTCATATTTTTTAAGCTTTTTCTATGTTTAAATCTCTTTCACAAAGTGTCATTTTATGAACGTTTTGTATAAGAAACGATTCAAAGAGATGTATGAGCAATTTTTGTTTTAAAATGAATAATCTCGTATTCCTCCTTATTTGGTTGAATTGCTTTTGGTCTTTGTAAATCTGCAGTTCTAATCGCTGAATTAATATTTTAGTTTGAAAGAATCATGTTTAAGTGTTTGAATTATTTCAAATACAAAATATTTTTTAACATGGAAACATAGAGACTTTTGTTAAGAGTAAAACGACTTTATATTTGGCCGATGAAAATTATGTCTTTTGTATTTGGAGGTAAACATTGATTTACATAAAACTTCGTGTCTCAATGCTATGAGAGACAGCCTTAGGGCAGATTCACACAAAAGATTAAGTAAAAGTCACTTTGTCGTAGTGCATGCTTATTTAGAGTTTACATTGTCAGACTAAACACAAAGCGTTTCTCGTAAAATAAATACGTTAAGAGACGAAACCTTTCAGCATTCCATGTATTCACCGTGCGGGTGCCAGGTCCATCGCGTTTTAGGAAGAGGAGCTTTAACAGTGCTTGGGACTAGCGACTCAGGGGTAGGTTTAAGGGGCTTCTAATCTAATGCGCATTCAACGCTCGCTTCCACCGTCCAAGCTCTTCTCTTTAAACTTGAAACGAACCAAACAGAGCTGTCTTCGAGGCACGTTCTATTGATGAATAGTGAAGTGACGTTAGTTCTGGACTGGCCCAAGTCTTTTAGTAGGTTAAAGACAGATTTGGCTGTTATATCTCTCGCTCACAATTCCACCGCGTAGAAATTTACAACGAATGTACTGTTAGTTAGTTCATTAATGAGCTGGAATATTGATTGACCTTAATGGCATGGCCTTTGGGAATGTTGGTTTCACAAAGAACAGTCAGCTCTTTTAAATAGAGAACTATAATGTGCTAAGAATCCAACTTAGAATAAGAATATAGATATCTATCTGCCACTATCAGATCTAAGAAACGATAAATTTATACATAAAAAGAAGTATACAAAAATGACAAAGGCTGGAAAGCAATTGTTTGTTCTGAGATATTTCTTCTTTTTCAACTTAACTGTGTCGATTCTGCTAGTGTAAATCAAGTTTTTATACGCTATAGTACAGACTTGTACTTTATATTTCATGAATAATATATTAAATAATTTTTGAAAGTAATAAATCTTATGTCTTTTCTCCGACTTATTCATGACATCGTTCTTCACAAGCTTCATAGGAATAAGATTAACCCTTGAAGTCATCAGCGCATTTTCATGCTAACTTTGTCAATTATATTTTTGGGGTACCGTATAAAAAGGTTGAAATCAGGTTCTGTTTCTATGATATCACTGATCGTCCGTTTTTTCCGTTCATCATCAGTGTACCTCATGAACCGTGACAGACATTTGAAATTTTCACAAAAATCCTTAAAAATGGCCTAAATGTTTATTTGGTTTATTTAAGAAATATATTACTTTTGCACTTTCTATAAAAAATTGTGAGGAAAATTTAGCATGAGACTCCGACTTTCATTTGGTGAGTTTTTAAATGTTTCACACGTATAGCTGTTATTTTAAAAAATCCAATGTGTATTTTCTCTGACGTCTAATTGTGATTATAAAAGTTTGTCTGGATCGTATACATCATGGAAAAATATATACACTATAGAACCTCTTCTTATGTTGTCAAATGAAAAACAATGTGTCGAAGGAAGGTAGTAAATGGCTCCCAGCAGCCTGAATAATGTAAGTTTTGTTTAAATTTAATTTCCTTATAAGGACTTTATATTATAAGCCATTTTATCTTGAGCTGTATATTTGATTGTAGTTAATTTGACAAGTATATAAATGTTTTAGATCTTCACATAAGATGATTAAGATCAGTTTATTTTGGTTATAAGTAATGAAATTTCTTATTAATAGAGTGCACATCTGTTGAGCTCGTTAGTAGAAGTAGTAAGCAATTTACACAATACGGAACGATTTGTCACTTTACTGGCATGACTTATTGCTAATGTGAAAATAATCTTTTTAAAAATTAATGATCTTGCAACAGTTGTTCTCAGAGAACATGCGCTCTATTTATTAAAACAAGTCAAATTTTTGTCAATTTAAGAAGTATTGTAATTTATACATAGGAGTACATAGCATTAAAATTATAAAAAAATTAATTGTTCATTAAATGCCACGTATGTTACAATATGCAGAAAACAATTTCATAGTAAATCTTTATTGCTATGTGATTAATTAATTTGGGCTTTAAGAGATACACATATATTATTATTTACGAAAAGCGCTAGGTTATGAAGCACGCTTTATCATGTCCTAAAAAAGGTACTGTGCTAATTCTCACACATCATCCCAACTATTTTGGTCCACTCAGACAAAATTTATTGAATGAAAATTACTCGCTAGCTGACCCGTAGCTCCTTGTCATTAACAAATAGACTTAAATTTTAATAAAAGCAATGTATTTCAATGATATAATTTCTTTGACGGTTTAAAATAATTAACATAACTATGTTAAATACATACAAGCATACATATGTGTTTCAGAAATGCTGTCGGAGAAAAAACCTGCAGATTTGATATTCTATATAGCTCTGCCATATTTTCTGTCTCAATGTCTCCTACATTAAAGTTCAAGGTCATTTCTCGAGGTCATCCATCATGTAGACAAGCTAAAAGGGTTCACATCAAGATAGTGATGCGGATGACATCGAGGGAGAGGGTTGTGAGTTCACTTTTTATGATCCTGGCAAAATGATTTATAATTCATGACAAATAATATAATTTATAACGTCTGAAAACACTACAAGTACATAAACAAATCTTCTCTTAAATGTCTTAATAATACTTTTATTTTAATTACTTTGATTTTGTTACTTTTCTTAATGAATACTATTTTAAGATGTCCGAGGTACTCTTATAATGGCTTTTCTAGCTCGCTGTGGAATGAAACGTAGAGACTAAGCCTTAGATTCTGATAAAGTGAAATATGTAAAAAAATCAGAATATCTTTCATTAATAAAAACAGTCACATCTTTCATAGATTATTTTATATCATTAGCGTATTCATCAATTAGTTCGGTCATGAAAGACGACTAAGTTGAGACGATTTTTTTATAAGCTTTGGCTTCATTTGCAAATAAATGTAATATTTTGTCAATGTCAACGTTTACTTAAGACGTATTTGCAAAACTTTGTAACCCCTCATGGGAATTCCATTCAAAAAGAAAACAAATCTACCCTCAAAATGTTAATGAAACGTAATGATCTATCCGTTTAATTTACCTTTGTGTTTTATGTATGAGTTTTATCTGTTATAGCTTGTTAAACGTACTTTAATAATAGAATGAATAATTAATACACGTAAGGGCTGCCATGAGTTAGTTCAGGTGTCTATAAAATTGCTTTAAATAGCTTAAAAAAATAGTTTTACCTAACATTCACCAAACTTAACTTCACTTAAAACAGAACCTGAAGTCACATATCGTCTGCCAGTGATCGCGGTTGCTGCGGAGTAACCGAAACGTCGGACGTACGTAGTTTTTTTTTTAATAACAAAATTCGCGTAGTACTTCCAAAAATATTGGCTTTATTTAAATGAATACTCCCGAAGGTCATAGATCTCATTAATATTCACTTATAAAAGTAATCAAATATTTATGTATATAATAAGTTGGCACCCAAATAAATTAACGTTAAAGAAAAATCTTTTTTGTGTAAAAATCTATTCATTTTTTTTTATACAGTCTGCACGTCCATAGCTCGCTTCACTGGTAACTTAATGAGGTTTGTCATGGGACTCGTCTGATCTTAACCCATATATTTGGTTTTTGATTGCGACAGATTTAGTTGATGGAGTGGTCAATCTTATTTTATTTTGGATAGCATTTTAATTAATAATATTAAATGACCCAATATCACAGCAATAATATTGTTTAAAGATGAAAGGTTTTAAGATAAATGTTTAAAATAATTTAAAGCAAACATCGTTTTGGGTGGTCCACATGATAGTCGCTAGTTAGAGAATATTATATGTAATTTAA
>DVQP01002869.1:0-11719 GCA_018231745.1 Danaus eresimus
TATAAACTCAGTTTTATAATATTCTCTTTAAAACTCTTGTTCGCGAACTATGATTACTTTTACATTTCTAATTAAAAAATAAAAGTAATTGTATCCGTAAGGTTAACCAAGTCCTAACTGACTGACTGACTGACAATGATGTTTCCTGTCAATGATAGCTAAGCTTGTACATTGTAATAGTGTAATGAGATCTTAGATTTTCTCGAGACATTTAAATAAAACTAAAACGCGAATCGCGTAGTAAATCCGAAATATTTTAGTTTTATTGTAATAATGTGTCTAACGATATTGTTAAAGAGTTACACTTTATTTGTTTGTTTACTATTTGTTTCGTGCTTGCACTTTAAGGCACTCGGTCATCCAATAGTTTATGAAGTCATAATCATTTAATATATTACTTTCTCTGCTTGTTAAACTAAAATGGTGTTAGGAAAGAAGCCAGCAGGCTGGTAGCTTTTTTCGATATTTTCAGATGAATAAGAAATACTAAGTATATATGTGTTTTTGTGCTGAGTGAAGGCTGTGAAGAAAAATGTAATTATATTAAAAACCTAAACTATTAAGAGTTGAGTTGTGAACAATACTTGTCTTAAAGAAAAGCTAATAAATATTTAATAAGGAAGCAGGAACCGAGACCAGTAGCTGTAAAGGAACCCTTGTCCGGACAAGTTTTGAAATAGATTAATAAGAATAACTTCGATAACCTTAATATATAATAAGTAATGCAACCCCAGCTGGTTCTGACTTATTATTGGTCGTTATCTCGCGCGCCGTGGCCGGCTTGTTATCACTATGAATCACTGAACTACACTCATTGTTTCATTTTTCGTTTGACAGATAACAGTCGGATATTAGAGCGAATACATACAGTGACACACAGACGGATACAGACCGACCGTCGGCCGGAGACTATTACAATAATAATTAATGTTCTTTTTATATCAACTTTAAATTTATGAGCGAGTGTTAGAGTTGCGATGTATGTTTATTTTATTTAGTGTTTGTTACGAGAATGACTCGCACTCGTCATTCATTCTAAAATTATACTTTGAGGAACAGAATTGTTGTAAATCACACAGAATATTGTTTGAAATAAACTAAGTAATAATTGAGACAATATGATGATAAAAGATGAAATAATAATATATAAATAAATATAGTATAGTAAGGAAGCAATCCAAACGCGTTCTTTACACGATATATTTTTTTCGTTGTGTCGTCATGATTTTGTAAACATAATTTCTTATTAATACAGTGTTGCGTTATATCCTCTTTGTTGTAATTAAAGTCGTCTTCTCTCAACCAAAGCGACACAAAATATTTAATTATTGTATTCAATGTAATAGTGTGCGGGACAGTCATCGGCTGGGAGCGACGACGTGGGACATCCAAGGAGGAAAACAGGAGAGGAAACGAAAAAATAAATACATCTCGTGACGGCGTAAACACCGCTATTATATGGAGAAACATTGAAAATTAAAATAATTATTGTTATACTTCGACGACTCCCTTCAAACACGTTGCCGGAGAAGGATTCAAAGTAGTAGAAGAGAGAATTTAGAAATGTTATTAGGAATTAACTTATGAAACAATTTGAAACCAGAAGATTTCGATTATTATATATCGTAGTTCTAATCTACAGTGTGTGTCAAAGAGATGAGATCAGACAAGTGATATGGACCTCAAGAATCACTAAGTCGAAGAGATCCCCGGGTGATAAGCTGCTGGACCTATAGTTGCTGATAATATGATGACAATTATTGGTTATAATTAAAATGAAGTGTTCTTAAACATTGATACTTGGTATTCTTATGAAATATAATGTATTTAATATGATTTGTTTTTCTTTTTTATTATTTTTACCATCTGCTTGAAACAGGGACTTTTTTTTGTATATTTCTGTCAGTTTAACTATTTTTGTCATGAATTAATTTTTCCTTCAAATTTGTGTCATTATGTTAAAAGCAGTATTTAATAGCTTTTGATTTTAATTCTATTTAAAAACCATATCATCAAAAATTGCTGTCGATAGTTTTTCAAAACTTTACAAACAAAGGAATTATATAAAGAAATACGAAATTAATGATGAAATTAAAAAATATATATTTTAGCAAAAACATTTTTTAATCAATTATTATTTTTAAAATGCTTAAAGCATATTTAGTCATTCAAACAATAATAATTGATTCTACAGGTCTTAATGTGATTTTGTTTATAATATACAAACTAGTATGTGATTTGGTTTTCGTCTGGTCAAACAAAACATCGAGAACGTTCCTCCTTGAAGACGTTTCTATTCAGAGATTGTGATGATTAATTTACATTATATTATGATAGTGTGTAACATTTGACATCGGAGACAGGCGTCGTTACCCTAAATTATATTGATGTAAATGAGCTCGTATCGAGCGGCGAGAGACGAGCCGAGAGCGGAGAGCGATTAGCAGCGAACTATGAACCGACAGACGCCTGGACGAGGCGAATTATATAACTAAAGGATCGAGGATACACAGGAACATGTAGTAAGACATCGCTTACACACTCCGAGGTTAACTACGGGATTTCCATCCAATAGGCCCTACATAGGAATTAATTCGTCTTTATCAATAACAAAAATCATTTTAGAGTCAGAGAAAGCTCTATTTGCTTTTATTGTAGGCTTTTGTCTGTATAGTAAATATTTTATAATATTGCCACTGTCATATTCGCAGGCAATCTCTTCCATATTGATCGAGTCACGTCGCGAGACATACAATCATTATACTAACTCTATACATGTTTAGAAAATTAAACAACATGATTTTCAAAATTGTAACCCAGTTTGCCGGCGGTAGCATAACGCATTAGCTCGCTGTTATGTCATCGGTGAATATTTTCGAGCATTAAATAAAGATGAAAATAAACCTGTACACTATATTTTATGTTAATATTCCAAGGGTTATTCTGAGCTGAATGAATGGCTTGCACTACTAAATATAGCACCGACAGCTACACATCGTAACACATCGTGCTAGATGTATCTAAAGAAATGTAGATACCAGTCAGGATATAAAGTAGCTACAAGTCCACCGTCATGTATTTTCTCATCAAAGGCTGGTTGTCGCTACACCAAAATTGTGCAAAAAAGTTAAGGTTAATGAAATACAAATATTGTTTCATACAAACATTTCAACCTTACCCTTGAAGTGAACACAAGGCTTACTAACTATAAAGATACTGGTAAAATATGTACTGAAATACTTTTATTCAAACAGAGTAAGAATATAATAGAACATATTTGAAATTAATTGGAACTAATGAAGGTAACAAAATAGTCGTAGAATCTATTGTTTACTCTTCACTCCACCTAGACGCTTTAAACAGCTTGAAATATTTTTAATTAATATTATTTTTAAATTCAATCTGCCCCTGGTTTTTATTCTCATGTAATCTAGCGCCTTATTTATTTCACAGAATCTTTTTTGCTTCCATTATTATTTCATTATGATACACGAACGCCTCTGCGTCTTCCGTTAGTGTTAATCTATTTGTCAGGACTGACCACACTTATCCTCAGTCTGACGCGAATAGTTGAACAACTCTTTCCATCCTATTTATAGGTTTGGTGAAACTCGGTGTTTCAGTTTTTCTGTCAATCTTTTTCTCGACAGTAGATAGACTTTAAATGAGTATCATTTTAATTAAAACGTAAAAAATTCATTGTAGACAGCGGATCACGAGCCCTAAGTAAACATATTTATTTTTTAATAAATAACTTTAGTCTTAATGTTTAACAAATCTAAACAGGTTTCAAAACTTTATCAATTTCCTGGTTTATCCTATAATTCGTGTCTGAGCTATATATGAGTTGTCGAGCTAGTATTCTCTGTTAATACAATTTACTCAGACGTCACAACATGGCGTCAGAACGTGTTTGATTATTTCAGAAACTCAAAAGTCTTCAATTTCCATTTGTTTTTTGTAAGTTTAGCCGTTTACATATAACCATTACATTTTGTAATCTTGTGAAAGAGTTCAAACATAGGAATTTCCATTCTTGAAGTTAGATATATATAAGGCTATTGCTTCTAAGATGAGAGAAGTTTTATTTCGTTAAGTTTAAATATGTTTGTAGCTGTCAACATTTTGAATAACATGGGGTTTTTGTGGTTCCACCCACTGCTGATTAATGTTAATTCAAGTAAGAAGAATAGATTAAATAAGTTCTTGTCGTCATAAACTTTTCAGAGCAAGCAGTTTTGCAGTGAAATATATATAATTTTTAAATAGCCAACACGAAAAGTTAAATATTCTTCATCCATAAGAATTGTTTGTCCTTAGCTGTAGAACAAAGTATCGATAACGAAACAAAATACAATTCCTTCAAACTGTGATAATTTTTAAGTCGAACATTGTTAAAGGTCTTAAAGAATTTACTGGCTGCTCCGTCCACCCCAGACGAAATTTTTTAATAGTCAATCGTATGTGGTAGACCCAGTGAAGGGATGAACTTTTCGGCCTACAATTGTTCATACAACCTGAACGCAAGTCTAAAGAAGTGTAATAATTTTCACAGAAAAAGTTAATTGATTGATAATAGATATCGAACGTGATGGCTGATATTTGCGTCGTAGATCTTGAAATAAGACCAGAATAACTAGAATGTAATTACTTAATAAGTCGGCGCCTTAACGATCTCTCTAACTTGTTTTCACTCGGGAAGGACAAGCGGTGAAGATGATCTCTAACTGGTCGCTTTTCTGCCAACGTTTACAAATGTTAGTTCGTATCAGGACAAAAGGTTCAAATATAACATGAGATTAATGAGATACGTGTCGGTGATCCTAATACATGTACATATAAAAAGGTTTATGTAACAAGTAATTAATTAGAAAACAGTTAATATCTTAACTGTTTTCTAATTAATTACTAGTTATTTTCACTGATATGATTTGGCAACATGTGTTACTTTACTGACGGACATTGGAATCTGTTTTTATAATGACGACCAACAAATGCACTCCTTTAATAAATAAGCTAGGATGCCCTCACTTCAACAGATGTAAGCTGGAATTCTTTATATTTAAGGCAGGAATACGACATGGCTGTGTGATTCTAGAAACTGCAGGTTCAGGTTCTTGTAAATAATTCCATTACATATTGAGTTTGTTATTGTAGTTGAAAAAAAATGTGCTTTAAGTAACAACCGATTATATATAGTTCATTGATAGACAGGGTGGGTATTAAATGAGAATCTTAACGGACAGGATGGCAGTTACGAGTTTATTACCCTGCACAGCTCTGAGGATTTCATAGAATGAATGTAATTTACGCCTCACGAATTGTAAGAGATCAATGACGAACTTGTGACATACATTAAATATTTATTTAATGTATGTCATAAGTACATACCATTTTATGTTTCTATTTTTAAAGACTTTCAGTCTCAGTAGTAATAAATATTCAACCGTTTCCATACAACCATACAGAAAATTAATATTTATTGTATTTTCTTAAAAATAAACACTGCTCATTAATAATTATAACACGTAATTCATTCAATAATTTGCTACTTACAACATGTAAATATATATTAGAGTTGAGACTGCTGCATAAATAATGGTGTTATTGCATTGTAATGTAATTGGTGAAATTATAAATACCGGATTGAGGTCAGAAAGTACTGCATCATGCAGAGGTGAGTTATCTTCACAGTAAGCGAAACTACTCTGAAGGTCTAGGACAATTTCATTTAAAATTGATGTAATTTTAAATTTCTTTAACATTGTGTTGAAATAAATTATTTACATTAGTTCAAAAGTTTGAACAAACCATTTGGAGAATATTCGATTAAACAGAAGATAGATTATATTGATTATTGATATTATACCTATATAAGTATACAAGGCAATGGGATTAAGATATGTAAGTAAAAGAAATGAAATTTGAGTCACAATAAACAACAAGTAGAATTATAAATTGGCTTTATCAAAATGTTGATAGCATGAGATATATTCAGCGGAAAAATTTTATGAAATTAACCAAACACGACAGCAAAATACGTAAAACTGTGACCTTTTCGTTAATAAAGTCGTTGTAGTGAAATTTTTCGCAGTTTAGTAAAGACGAGTAAACATTTAAAGGGAAGGTGTAACCTCTGTCGCCCGGGTTTTCCCACCCTAACCTTACCGTTTGGACAATGAACCTATCCTGCCCTCTCTCGCTCGACGGAAATACGACTAAAATTTTCAACTCGCGCTCGTAGCGAAGGCACGTTTTAAAATTTCATTTAAATTAATGGATTAACCATTTTTAGATGACTATGAACAATGTAAATATGTGTTATTGTAAATCCAGTTCTTTTACAAGCTTTTTTTAAGTATCATTAACCCGAACCAAAAAAAGAAAAGCGGTCTGTAGGGTGTTTCAGTAAAATATTTGGCTGATATTATCAACAAATATACATAGATACAACAACATGTATATATATATATATATATACTGCTTCTCATAAATGTACTTACACTTAGAGCCAAGAGTGAGCAAGTCTGATATTGATTACACCATCAAGATGTGATAACATCTTCTTCATGAGAGTAAACTGAATCAGAAGCTTGACTTAAATTAATATAAATATTTAGACATTCCTTACAGGTGCCTCAAGAATTTTTTTTTATTTTTTAATGTATTCAATCTATTTAAAACTAAAGTAAGGAATCTGCTAGACTTGTAGAAAGTATGTGAAGTAGGTTTAATGAATTGACTGTAACAGACTTCAACTATCCGCAAGCCCCTTGTGGAACGACTAAGAAGAATGACAGCTGCATATTTTTAGTTTAAAATGTCGGTAAATTCATTATTATTTAAGTGAGATGTGTTTTTGCTCGAATTTAGATGTAAATATTTGTATGTTATTCGAATTTAGTCTTACATATTGAAAATACACTTTTTAACGTTTAGAACATAAACAATTACTTGAAAGAAATGTTTTATTTTTTGTTGAGAAACAAGAGAACCAAATTGACATCAATATACAAACGCACTCACAAAAAACTGCACATGTAATTAATGTATGTATATATATTATACTTTTGAAATTTGTTAAAATGATTTCATGTTAAAAAACAGGTTTTCATCGGACAAGAGAAAGTGTGCGTCCGTGTGGCTGGGTGTGTGGACTGTGTAGGGTGGTGTAGGCCGTGTGGGGTAGGGTGTGGGGTAGGGTGCAGGGGAGGGTGTAGTCACTTCGCTAATTAACGCCGGCCGGTCGGGCGCGGCTCACTCTATTACGGAGTGTTTATTGTGACAATTATTCCGCCGCTCCCCGCGACCACGCACCCTCAGACCTGGAGCAAGTTTTGAAAATGTAAAACATTCTTCACAGTTAGTTAGTTCTAATTAGCATATTCTAATGAGCATAAGACTTCTAGTGGATTGTGGCCCGATCTTAAATGAATTGATATGTATGTATTAACTTCAAGGACTTCGTGCTGGTATAGAGGAAGGCTGCTATGTCGTGACTGTTTTCGTAACAAAAGACACTGTTATAACATTTATGTCAAACATACAGAGATATTTAATTGAAACCACCACGCATTTCAAACAAAGAATGGTGGATCCCTGTTAAACTTTCTCCATATAAATACTTTAAATTTCGAGGCTCTATTTTCATTTACAAAACATGCTTGTTGTCGAAAGCTTTGACATTCCACTCCGCATGCCCTGCTTTACACCTTGAAGATTTTGTGTTAATTTCTTATATTCTCGTGTAATTCACATTATTGCCTTAAAATTAAGCTGAAACGAAATAAGTTCATTTATAAAAACATCAAATTGATTTGGAATTTTATCAAAGCGAAAGCGAAAGCTTATTTGTCTGTCTGTCTGTCAGCTGTTAACGAATTTAAGAATAAGTTTTTATAACATCCAGTTGTGGGAAAGAAATTCCGAAGGAATAAATAGGCTTCAAGCTGGCGCGAGTCGTCCCGGAAACAAGTAAAACTAGATTTTAACCTGCTACAAAAATTTTATAATTTACTTAAGATTTAATAATTTAGAACTTTTGTTATTTCATTTGATACTTATAATTGTAGCTATTTTATAAATATTGTACGGTTGCAACAGGAAAAGTTGGAAGTAACTCAATACAAGATTAGGTCATAAGATGTAAAAACAGTGTAATTTAATTAAGAATTCCTTTATCTGAAATATATTCAAAGGTTTTGTTTAAAAACTGTTTCATATCTAATTTAAAGTGACCATTTTATCATCACAAGGAAACATATTCTGGATGATGAGGAGTACTGGCACCGACGCTTTATTCTGAAGCTGTCTAGAACATCTAAACTATATTTGTAAGTAAAACAACTACGTAGTAGGTATAATATTGTTTAGTGAATACTTTAATATATAACCATTGGAAGCTCCAATTAAGACATGTCTTAAGGAAGCTGAATAAGTAACTTAATATGCACATCAATACAGATGTTAAACAACTGAATCTGACTGCTTTGAAACACAAAACTACTTAAATATTAGACAGGATACAAATTGAAATTAAAATATATATATTTTAATATTGACTTTATTACGTGGGCTTAGAAAAAAGATAACTATAAACTTATTAAGATTATTATCTCCTTGTAAATGATGCGCACACTGGATCTAAGGGCTCCATATACAATATATTACATTTGATTGAAGAATTGTATAAAACTAAAAAGTGCTTTGAGATGTTTTGGTCGTTTGACATAATGAATGTCGACAGAATGTGAACGCTTGGGAAATGTTTGCCGCAACGCCATGAGTAGCATAATTTACATATCGTAAGTTAGAAGTCATTTAAAGTGTTATTGTTTTACTACAATGGAATTATCTCCAATTATTATAAACAAGACAATAAATAGACTTGACAGACAAACTAGCTCGGTTCGTAACATTTCTTCTGGAATTTACAGTAAGTTAAACGTCTAATGTTCGTCACAAGATTGTGTAAGTTATTGTCATATCCAGAAGTGAATGAACACAGTCCAAGTCTAGCGTGGTGTCGAGAAACAACGCAAGGTGTCAAAATACACAGCACCCGCGTTACATCGAGGAGGCACGAGCGGTGTGTGGTGTGTTGAAATAATTAGCGGCACTGTGAAGGGCGTAACAGTGATTTTGAGCATCAAAAAATATGAGACTCCTCTCCGTTCATTATAAGCATATTCAGCATAACAAAACTTAGCTGATCGAAAAGTGTTTTCATAGATATTGTAAAACCAGTACCCTGGACTTTAATATCACAACATATAAACGATTTTTCCTATTTGAAAGACAAGAGCATGCGACACCGTCAGCTGCACATTTTTGATTTTGCGTTATTTGAGACGGCCACGGACATTTGTTACCGAGGAGCTCGCTGAACGGCTCGTCTCATGAAATTAGAAACTACGGCGTTAGATGTTTTACGCTCAGTTAGCTAGTTAGTATTACTTACATTCCAGTGAAAGACGAAAATTTACATTAGAACTTAAAGTTTAGTTAAGAGGATATGGGAATTAATATTGCATGGTTGTTCATTGCACTTCATAATATTGATTAATTGTATTTAATCAGACAGCGAATTGTTTTTATTATTTATGATGTATAATTTTTAATTACATAAGTATAAAATAAACGTTGAAAACCACCACGTGAAATAGTTATCTGAATCTTTTTATAAAAAATATGAGAAGGTAATAACACACTGGCCATATAATATGTAAATCGACCAGTCCGTGGCTGATTGACGATTATTGCATGGAGACCACGTTACGAGCTACTAAAAGATTCTACTCATTTGCAAGTTAATTCGTTGTCCATAGGAGAATGTCACAGGTAGGTTAAGCTATTGAAATATAATGCTCTGCGGAGGTCGAATTCATTTTATAGAACACCAATAAACACCGATGATTCCGTCAATCATTTTAAAACAGGCTTAGTAATACATTTTTAATACAGCAAAATAAAATAATGAAGTCTCTTCCCGACACTTGCTTTGATATTTGGTATACAAGCTTTTCTAAAAGTTACTCATGCCTAACCGAATCAATATATTTTTTTATAATTATTAATATTAATTACGTTTATTTTACAAGGTTATTCATATAAAGGAATATTTTAAATCAGTTCTACAGAAAACAGTATGCATTGTGTGAGTATGTTTAATTTCACGATCGACACACTAGTAAAAGTGTAACGATCTGAATGTTTGATGAAATTGACAGGTTGTGGATGTTGCTCACTCTGTTAATTTCAAAACAAAGCAACCATCATTAAATAAATGTCATGAAGGTATTATAAATTGAAGACTTTCGAATGAATGCAACATGTAACATTACGGAGAACTTATCCAGTAATGTAATAAATGTTCTCGAGAATGCAAAAGATCAATAATTTGCACAAATCATAACAACTCAATTTGGGACGAGATTGATTAAGAGCCGGACCCTGTGAGGTCGCGGGCTCGGGCGGGTTATCGAATGTATCTGCAATAACTTAATATTTATTAACGTAACTGTTCCAATTATGTTCAAGTAAACTTTAATATGTCGCTGTGTTTTTAAACACATACTTAGACACATACATATGGAAATTATACTAGAAGTGGTACAGTTCCTCCATCATCACCGATGCCAAGGAATCCCAACTCTCCGTTGGATTACAATATCAGCCCCCGAATCTCGATAGTCAATAGCGTCAAACGAAAACTTTGTTGCAACTTGTTAATGTTCGATAATGTTGGTCGATTCATATTGTTCTTTGCTCTAATTACAACTGAGGCGGCTCAACGACACGCGACCCATTTCACACACGACACGTTGACACGAGGGTATGTGTGTGTGTCTGTCTGTTTGGGTGTATGTGTGAGCGGGGTGAGAGTGTGTGAGTGTTTGATAAGAGGTCGCGCGATAACCCGGCCGAGGCCAACGAAGACTTGGCAACAAATCAGCGAATATGTCCGTTAGGTCCTCGTGATAGAGGCGGTAATTGTATACTCGTGATGATTGTTGTCAAGTGCACATCACGCGTGGGTAACAAGCTCCTTGGGACGTTTATTTTTAACTGGATCCTGTTAGTATTAATGAGTATTTGCCCGCGAGTCTGTCACAAGCATGTGTTTATTCCCGAGCCACGTGGCTGGACCCGTTCGTCGGACGCTAAAGAGACTCACACTATTAATAAACAGGAAAACAATAAATTTCATGAATGAATCGCTTTCCACGTCTTGTTGGATGCGATGGAATGACGCTGTAACGAACGTGATCGAGTCTCCTACTCTTGGTCCGCATCCGTTTTATTATCTAATAGCCACTAATAATCTTCATGTCATACTATTCTATAGAACTTGTTCCAACACATTAGAATAGAAATATTTTGCTCGTGTCCAGCTTGTAGGGAATGTAAAGCGTCCATTGCTCCTTTTAAAAGACATTGCAGTCTCAATATTATCGAGGGACTATTAAGTAAATTGAGCGAAACCAAATGTCAATAAAGGCGGAGCTGCCCTCGGGCCGGTTTCATGGCTTGTTAGAAAACAAAATCGAAGGGAACGTCACGAGTATTAGGGCGAGGGTGGTCTCTGGTGCGACTCCGTTGTTATAATGTAATACGTTACACAATAATGTGCCCCGTGCATACCATATAGAGTCGGCTCATGAGTCCCTGTCAGGTTGGTAATTCGTAGAAGCTGCAATGATAACACCTGGGTTCGATC
>DVQP01002870.1:0-11719 GCA_018231745.1 Danaus eresimus
TAACGAAGTCTGTTGTTTGTCAACATCAGACGTAATGAATTTGGTAGTTTTAAATTTAAAATATTTTTTTATAAGTTTTGGCTAACCTGAGCCTCGGATAAAAATTATGTTAACATTTAGAATTTGTTAACTGAACCGTAACATTATATAAAAGACATTTAAATTTTTATAAATAAAATTATATTCTATAATAAATATAATTTAAATGTTGAAGTTTAAACAGCTGATGCAGTAGTTGTCAGCAGTTGTTCCTATTTTTGTATATCTACGTCAGTGTATCATATAATTATCATCGGCATCTAATGACGTAGTGAATTTAAAAGTTGATGAAATAATAACTTTTAATATCCTTTAGATTTAACCGGCTACTTCGTTCATCAGTAGCCCGTCATTGGGCTTTTTTTAGGAAGGATCAGAAAAATTTGAGAAGTCGTGGTAGATCAGTATCGGACGCCTGTCTCTGTTCGATTGTTGAAAATGGTAAATGTATAATTTTATTTTATTTTATTAATACGAAAACATAATGGCGTCTAACCTCAACTTTTGGTAGCTGCGTACTAGTTTCAATCTTCAAACTCAAGACCGACGCGACGGTAAAAAAAATAATTATTATGAATCTGCATATTTTATTTATAATAAATGTAAAATAGACAATTAAGAAATAAAACTTCATTGAGCCGATTTTGAGAATTTTAATTAAGTTTAACATTTCATTATGTAAAATATATAATTGTTTTTTTCTTAATATTAAATATCAGTATAAGAAGATTGTGATAATATGTTGAAATAGTTTAACAAAGCACACTGGCCTCTTTTCCGAGGAATCGTATTAGCTCGGAACTATTCCTAAAGGAACTCAATTTTCCTCAGATTTGGGATATTTGGATATCCCAATGGCATCCGCCCGCCGGTCTCTTCAAGCCTTTAATACTAACGTAGCACGTGTGGCTGTACCGAGCCTATTAATCACGTAAGTATCTTTACATTTATTAAGTACTCGTTGATATTTAAAGTCTTAGAACATGATATACACATTTTTTTTATGAATCGCGTTTGAAATTCTTGGTTTCGTTTATCTTGTAAAAATCAAACAATGTGTACTACAGTTATCTGGTCGTAACTAAAGCCTTATTTGTCAAACAGTGATAATAATAACACAAGATAAGCGTTTAGTGTCCTCCGGCTAAGGCCGTTAGTTTTAAGTAACACAACAAAAGTAAGCAGATGCATTACTCAAAGTCGCCATCTTGTCACACAATTAAATAATAACCGTAATGTCAGACATTCACGCTTTTCCTTTTTATTTCGCTTTCATTGATTATAAAATTATAATATTTCGACAAAAAAAATCTTAATTTTATTTTAATATCAAACACATAAATAAGGTTTAAAATTTCTTTTAATCCACTTTTAACTAACATTATTAATGAGAAGAAACAACTTTCCTTTGGCTTTCAACTTTCTGCACGTATACTACATTGCTTCTGTTGCCTACTTTTGTCTATTTGTTTTCTTTATATTTATATAACTTCCGTGAATATTTCTAGACAAGTGCATTTAAGCTCTTCTGAATTTGTAAATTTTATAATAAAAATGCGAAATTCATCGTCATGCATTTGAACCTATAACTGCCGAGACATGTACCTACATATTACTTTGTCTATTAAAACTGTTGTGGAATAATGTTATTTTAAATATCGCATCGGAAGGAATTTTTTAAGTTTTCTCATTACTTGTACTTATGTAAATAATTTAGGAGAACCTACGTATAGATTAATTTTGTGAATTGTATTGTAATTGTAATTGTACTTATGCACAACTAGGACTTGGAATCGGTAAATAATATTATATGTAAAACTGTACGTATGGTGTGAAATATATAAATGGACATATTGCAGACAGGTCCAAGGTATGAAACGTAATTTGTTGTGTCTGGCAGCATGTTAGAGTAATAATGTAAGGGTCGTACCATTGACCTATTGATTGTTGGAAGTATTTGTCAATAATAGCGGAAATGCTAGCTAACATGAAGATGTTAAAGACGTAGGTTTTGCTTTACGTTGCTCAAACGCCGTATTGAATCGAGATGTAAATTTTTTGTGTTCCAATTTATGCGTCATTTTTCTAAATCGCCCTTATAGCCAACCTTTAGTTTAGTTTAGTCGCATCTTACAATAACCTTCCAATTTTCCAAAAAAGTTCCAAACGAACGAAGAAGCTTCTCAAACTGATCACAGGGTGAGTCTGCATCGTCACACTACATACGACGCGTTGTCGGTTTCTAATTCAATAACCTACGTTAATACCGTAATTTTATGAATGAATAACTAACGCTCCATACCTAATCGTCCTGATGACATTTTAGACTAGGCGATGAAGAATTCTGGTAGTAATTAGTTTTGATTTAAAAGCTAACTGACTAACGTAAAATATTATCATTTCGTTTTTAGAATAATCAAGATAAAATATTACTACCCTTTTGATATTTACAAAAAAATATAAAGGCGTCTTATAAATTTTATGATAGTAACATTTTTATCTGATGTTCTAATTTCATATGTATATTTGTATAATTTATATATTTTGAAGAACAGTGAAATATTTAATTGTTTTCTTCCGTATCAAGCCTTAACCTTGCAATGTTTGTTTAATATTTTTAAAAACAAAGGATATTATTGAATTTCTCTATAGTTTGGACAGGTGTAATAATCACGATTCTCTTTCTTCTCTCTCTCTCTGAAGTTACCTTTTATGAACTTCAGAGAATAAGTTTTGGGAAGGTTTACCTTTTTGCATTCAAAGACTTTGATCAGAAGATCATATACTCTGGTGGTTATAGAATAATTTTTTTTCGACCTTTCTAGTCCATTATCATGAGATCTTAAGCTTTATGATATAGTGAATTCCTAAAGTAATTAGTAAAAACTGTTTTTATAAATCAAGGTTATCAGGCTCTATAATCGTAAGAAAGCCACAGTCCGGAGTCCCTTATGAATATTAGGCCGTAAGCAGATATGTCAGTTTTATTTTATTAGCTAATGCCTTTTCCCATCTTAAATCTTAGGTTTTCTGAAATCGTATATTCTAAAAGAATAACACCGAAAATACATGTATATTAATAATAAGGATACTTGTTATAACAGGATAATGCTTGCTATTTATATAAAGATAGGCAGGAGCAAGCATTATCAAGATGCTTTAGACTAATAGAAAGTAGAAATTTTAGAAACAAATATAAATATAGACCATATACATAATAAAATTCAGACTGGAATTAGTAAGCTCTTCTTCACGTCTCAACGAACCTTCGCAAAGTTTTCATTACTGGTCGAGTGTCATATTGATTTGTACCATTTGCTCTCCTACCAAATGCACAACTGATCTGGATTTTGTGACTACATTTCGTTCCGATCCCAATAGTAGATCTATTGCTTCCTTCTCACTCGCGGCCTTTCTTTATCTTCCTCAGTGTTTGTTTGTCTCTCCTTCTAGGTTTCTCACTTCATGGGATAAATTTCTGACTTTATTTAGTCATTTCATATTCACAGTGATAATGTTTACAGCCGTTCAAGTGTTGGTACATCTTTAAATTATTTTCCTCTACAACCATGTACGCCGTTGCAATCAATTGCATGCTAGTAGGTACCTACTTATAATCTGAGGTTCCGCAGCCGTATGTTTCGTATTTTAAAAAAAAACTTTGAATTGGTCCCATTTAAGTGCATACTTACATGCATGCAGTTTAATTTCCATTTCCATTCCATCGAATTACGACAGTGGAGATCATTTACGATATCAGCTTAGCGAATTCGTTTTTCCTTATCAAGTTTTATTATATGTAGGTACTTAGGTACTTGCTGTGTACATTCTGGTGTTGTGGTTTTGATATAGATTCAAATGAGCTCTCCACATAATTATAGCGATTTGACACAAACTGAAACACTCGGTGATAACGTTGTTGCCGTCTGCTATTTCGCAATTTGTTTTAAACGGGCAAATAGCTCATTGTTATTTTTTTGCCTAAATCTATTATTGTTTTTGAGTTTTTATCCAAGTTATTAAGAACCAAAAATGATTTAAATTCTCAACTTATTTCTATTCTCCACCAACTTCACAATAATAAGATATCCATATAATATTAATAAATATATATTAAATCTTCGTGACCTTGTTTCATTATAAACCTTTAACAGGACGAAGGCCCCAAGCCAGCTAGCTTAGATATTAAAAAGGCCTTGAAAAATGACCATCACATCTGGTTTCTTAAGACTACAAATTACAATAATAGCATGTTATTGTAACAAAAAAATATTTTTTCTTTTCAAAATCCTGGTACAAAGTCGATAACTGTATCGCTTGCGTATTTTTTTTTATTATTTATTGGCTATAGTGGACTGATTGACTGACTATTAGTTCACTCCCGTGGTATCATGTTTATAATGCATAATCTGAAATAACAACATATTATATCACTCTATTCTGTCACATACATCCACTTAAAGACCAGTATAACACAAGGAAATGAAAGGCACATGTGGTTTATAGTATCAAAAATCATCATAGAAATAGAGTCATTAAAGTTATTTATCTTTTTGCATCCAATGGCATATTATAATAGAAGTTTTTGTCTGTTAGTTCATTGTCATTTTGTTCCTAGTTTTTAGTATAGCTTTTAATACATGTCAAATATTTAGTAGAGGAGACATGTTTAAGTATGTTTTCGATTACTTGTTTAGAATTAATTTTAATATTAATAAAGCTTCTAATTAAGTATAAATAATGCTTTTCGTTTATAATACGAAAATGGTTTTTAACTGTTTTACGTTTTATAATATACATACTCAATATTTAACATTATCAAGGTTGTTTAATATAACATAAATTCTTGTCAGTAGATATTAAAGCCGTTTTCAGTAAGATTTACTGATATATAAAATAATATTTTTATATGCCTTGACTTTTGAAAGATGTCTTCAAAGTAGCTTTTAAGAACAGATAACGAAAGTGTTTCAATGACATGAATTAAAAAAAATTAAATATATGGAATAAAACTAAAACGAAACTATTCACGAAGACGTATTTACTTCTTGGTTTTGTACATATAAAGTTATACGTCATAGAAATATTTTTTTACATACAATTTTTTTAAAGCTTACTTATAAAGTGACAAAATATTCCAGTTTTTGGTTAAAGTGATATTGAATAAATTATATTGTCCAGAAGGCTTTTGCTTTAGTGATTATTGTGATATTTGTTTTTTAAACTGCTTATGAAAATTGCCGCCATTTTTCCTATCGTACATATGATTGCAATCAATATTATGTGCAATGCACCACTGCGCATGTTTCTAATAGACCATTATAAATTGAAGCAAAAACATCCTTTATTTTTTAAAATATAAGCATCATTTTTCAGTAACTTGATTCTCTAGCCCAGATGACAGCTCTTCGACTTGTTAGGATCGGTACAGTACAGAAGTGTTGGTTGTTGTGGACAGAAAATGAACAAATTTCTATAAAAATCATTTTAAATGTGAATGATATGCTCAATATCAGATCTTTGGGACTTTTAATAGTGATGTGACAGTTTTAACTGCCGTTATATCATATGTCTTCTGTATACTGAAGTAATTAATTTAGTTTGGGTAAAATTCATTACGTATAATTCTTAAGGTAAAGAGTTATTTTGATCACATGTTTGTTTTATTAAAAGTAACGTATTACATAAATACAATATATAATGACAATGTTTCCTAACATGTCCCAACTACTACATTTTTTTGGAATTGTAAAATTCCTGGTACAAAAATAACAAATATTTTCCAAAGTACTTTATTTCTTGTTATGATGAAGGCATTGTTGAAGGAAGAATTAAATGTTTCGTGCATACTATCATATGGCATTTCTAAATAGTATATTAAACAATAATTCCAATGTACAATTTAAAACAATTAAGATCATTTACACCGAAAAAACGCATAAAACATCATTAAATTGATAATCAAATTTAAATTCAATTTCATATAATCCAATGAACTTGTAAGTCATCTTAATAATGTAACAGTATTTTCACAGCAGAGGTTCGATTTGCGGCATTATAAAACAGTACCCTCGCAGAATAATCTGTGTAAGGGCAAGCTGTATTTAAACTCAGTGTCTCTTACGTTATAAGCCTTAAGTTTGTGATATGGTGTTACGAATTTTGTGCTATATATATTTATTATATAAATAAAAGTATTTCGTGACTAAGTTGTACATAAAATACCAAGTCATTAGTCGCCTGAAGAGAATATTTCGGTAAGTGCTGTTTTCAATTTACTTTAAGTATACTAATGAGGAAGAAAATCTTTAATATAGATACATATACATATAGAAGTAATTATATTTCGAAAATTCATCAAGTTTGCATTACACCACGAAAGCTTATCATGGTTTGTTATTAAAATATTTTTAAGATGTTAAGGTTATTTGCTTTATTTGTTAGGCTTTCGTGGGTTCCGTAGAACTATTATTACATTTAAACCATAATAGGGCATAAGAGCAGAGCCTTATTTCTAGGTGATGGGCATGGCGTTCGAGTTGGTAGTTCGTCTAGGTTCCGACCATTAGCTCCCGCTTGCAGCTTTTTGAGAGCTTATAATGCCAAGGTATTGGATTGCATGTGCATGTTATATATATGAAATTTATATAGGCTTCACTATATCATATAAAAATACTTCACCATCTTCAAGATTTCCATGAAATTATTGATTTTGTCTCAACTATTGCTCACGCTTCAATAATTCTCGCCTACAGTATATGTAAATGCTGTTTCAAAGTATATACATATGCTTGTCCATTAATATGTATAACATCTCTGAAGTTTCGCTTCCACTTTACTTACGTTTTCAGATTAAATGAATTACATTTTTTTTCTTTTTAGAAACTATTAAAAATAAATAAATAAATTTAATATCGTATTTTATTTAATGTACTTTTTAGACAAATAGTTTAAGTTATTTCTTTTCATATAAAGTCCTAATTAATAATTATTAATAATTTATTACTATTTAATTATAATTTTAAATTAATTTTCATATTTTAATGATAAACTAACCACGTGTTTCTTACTAAAAACAATTATTACTAAGTAATCCTTTGAATACAAATATAATTCACATGTTAATGATGCCACGTTCATATATTGGTACAAAAAATATATCTAAAATCGATATTACGTCCCTAAGATTGCGTCAGTATCGTAATATAAAAACTGAATGATTTTTTTATTGCAATTGCATCATATATGCGAATAATAGACGGACAAATTGTAACGCAGGAAAAACTCTTAGGAAATATAAATTAGGAGTAACAAGGCTATAAAGGTCTATGTAGTAGTATAAATAAATATATATACATAAGTACATATATATATACTTGCTAATCATAAAGAAATATACTTTTATTAAAGAAATACTCATTTTATGTAATAAAATGAGCGGTATAAAGATACAATCTAAAATTGATGAACCAAATTACATCATAATATAGCTGCAAGGACGTAGCTGGTCTGTAAAGCAAAGTATAAATTTATTTCATGTCTGAATGCACAAAGATTTTGTTTGTTGTAATTTTGGATAAAAATTCTTTGATTTTTTCACACGTTTCTTGGTATCTAAGCACTGATATCTAAACCAAGTTTGCTTTGTCTTCTCTACAACTGTAGCGCCTAAATACTTATACAATATATTGATGTGACTTATAAGATGAGAGCAAAGACAAAAAAGCCTTCCCATCGACATTTTTATACTTTATCAATTGCCTGTATCTACGTCAGCTCCGAATTTAACACTATATATCAGACAGATGTGTAGATAGAGCAGAACAAAATTTAATTCAAAATAAAGAAGAGAGAAAAGGCAAATAAACACTATATCGTGCTTTAAACCCTCATAATAATACTGTTAGTGAATTTACAAGATCCCGACACGTCTTAGAGGTGCAAGTGTTACATAATACCACCTTCAAGAGGTTTCCCAGGTCTATTTTTATCTCTTACATAATAACGAGACAGCAGTAAAATGAATCAAGCTGCCGGAGAAATTGCAAGCTTAATAAATAACAAAGATATTAAATATGCTTGCTCTGTACAAACAAGCACTTTTACGAGCACATGAGTATTGAATGTGTAATAATATGATAATGATAATGATATGATATGTCAGGTCGGCGGGTGGGTCGAGTGGTGTAGTTGAGGACGCTAGCGACGGCAGTGACGCCGAACGACGTCGTCATCTTCGTGTACCCACACCAACACATTTGGGACAGTAAGTGGAATACGATAATTCATATGTTTATTTAGTTATTCGCTAATATATTCGTCAGTGGTGATATGCCTATAAGCTGTACCAACACCATTGTTAGCTAAGACAGTGGACGGTGGTAGCTGGTCAAGATATTTATATGATTACAGTTTAAGTCCTTTTTAAATTTGCGTTTCCAGGACCTTAAAACTTTGTGTTAAGTTCGTTTAATACTATTTGATTAGATATAAGATTTATTAATTCTGTTTTCATTAATATCTCATTAATTTTTTTTTTATTAATATAAAACTGTAGGTAAGCTTCGGTTTATACAGAATTTTACCAGTTACCTACGAGAAAGCTTTGTGTAATATTGTCATCTATTAATACAATCCCGGATCGAAATAATAAACATGAAGGGCACACTTAAATATTCCTTTAAGACTTAGATCAGATTAGTCTGAAATTAATTATATATATTAAAAAAAATTTTTTTTCAATTCTAATTATATTGTTAAAGCGAAGTACTCCTACCATAAAATGATAAAACGTTTTATTTCACCGTATATATTTCCTAATTATTTGATAACAATTAGGTAAAAACAAAACAAATTTTATCCATGATATAACAATTGAATGCAAACAAATTCGTAAAATCGTTACTTAGGTTTGTATCGCTACGTTACATTACGTTGAAATAATCGCATGTTAATTTGAGAGATAGACGCTATAAAAAAACTTGTCGAAACCCGTCCGGACATGAACATTATCGTGTTTACTGTTTAGGTAAAGGTTTCGGGTTAACGAAATTCGTTTAATTAAAATTGTTAAAACATGTTTTAAATGTCATTATGCAAAGTTTGTTGGCAACGTAAACTGTAAAGAGGAGAAATTGTATGGAGAATGTACGGGGGTTATAAATATATAATTATTAAAATGAATGTTCCCTTATATTTTCCCTTTTCATTTAAAAATTAAAGTTGTATCATCCAAATACAAATGATTAAGATTATATAGACTGTAACCTTGTATTACTTAATTAAATTGAAACCATGTATAACCTATATAAATGATTTTTATTTAATTAAATTAATTAGAACTTTAGTAATACAATTATCTACCTCTGTAGTCGTTCTTATTAAACATATCCTTTATTAACATTCTTCTATTGATAGAAATCGGTCAAATATATTATTCCCACGCCGTAATAAATTACATTTAGGTCAAAGTCACCTGTCACACACTTATACAATAACTAGATCATTGAAGCCATGTAAATACAAAACACTGGTTCACTTTGTACTTGAGGATTACTTTTCTAACCACCGGTTTAAAAGACAATAAGATTATATAGACCAGGCAAGCGATGTGCGTTGCTCTGATACTATATTTTAAGATTCTATATGTAATCTCGCATTGGCTCTTCCACTATTTCCAAACTCCTCCGATTAAACGAAATATAACAATCTTATAACAAGTAATTCGGAAAAATATTTACTGCATTTCTATATAATGCTATAAAGGCTGACTCATTCACACTAGGCGATTGACTCTTCGTAAACATGTTAAAGATAGTTTTCTTACAATTCATATTAATTTTAATAGTACTGATAAGAATAAGAGCAGACCAGTACTTTAATATTTATATACAGTCGACCTGACAAGCTTTTCAAAAATACTGCATTAAACAACTGGCAAAAAATCAAGAACTACTTCTGTCAGCTGCAATAAAATCTAAAGGTAACTTCAAAAACACTTCAGAGGTACTTCAATTATAGTGTCTACAATTGATTTAATAAACATACTTTGTTTTTAAAATAATATGTTACGTTTGCTTTTAGAATTATTTTTTTAAGTATAATGATGACATTGGCTAAATTTCAACGATTCCAGTGCGAATAAACCCATGGCGTATAAAAAAAGTATAATGCTAAAACGCCAATATGTTTGAAAACAGAAGGTAAAAGACATAAAACAAAAATCACTAATATGGACATCAGAAGTAAGTTATACTCGTATTTGTAATATAGACGTTTATATTTGACATAAAAATTGATTTAAATTGCTCGGAAACCAAATCCTCAAATCAGTAAATTATTAGATATACATACCTACATACATAATTCGAAAAAAACTCAGCATGTACACGTAGACTTGCTTGTAATTGTTAGCTCTTATTTCAAAGAAATAACCACGCTTGCAGTCGTTTTAAAATCGTACTATGCTGAAGTTTAAAAGTTTTTAAAAGCTGTGTATATAATGAATTGTTTTCCATTTATTGTTCGCGCGCCATTGTATCATATTTAAAAACGTGAAATTCTTCGAAACGACTTCGAAACTTTCATTAATTACTTAAGAAGTGATTTAACTTTATACTCTCTTATAGTAAGTAAATAATAAGTAAACTAATTAAATGGAAACAAAACAGCGAAAGTCGAGTTAATGGAGTCAGTTTGCTGTTACACTATCACTTTTTAAGTTAATTATAACCCATTTATAAATTTTCAATATAGCATGTGAGTATGAAACACATTTTCTGGCGTAAGTGTTATTGGGATAATTAAAAAACCCGCATTGTGCTATTTCCTTTAACGCAGCGAGATATGTGTTGTAAAAGTCTTTTAAAAAATACGGGACAAGAAAACCTTAAAAAAGGTATCACATGATTTTTATGAAAGATATAACTTACTTAGATAACTCTTGTAGCTCCAAAAGCTAAATGTATCGAAAAAAATAACTTAGTAATATTATATTGCATGTCGCATTTTATTTTTATCATTCCATCAAGTTTTCTATACAAGTATTTAATGTTGCAATTTTCTTTTTGCTTATAGATTTTTGCGTATAGAATATTATGTACCTAAAATTAAAATTTATTATTAAAATGTTAGGTATTTATGTGATTTTGTCAACAATTTTGGTTGTAAAATGTTAGTTTAGCTTATATGAAGAGTTTTTATTAACATTTTAAACTTAAATTAATTTCGAAAGAAGAAAAACATGAAATGTAATAAAAGGTTGGGGACAAAGTCTTTTCGCATTATAGTATGTATGAACTTGTAATAAAATCTCTTTGGCTGTAGTATTTGTATCTGGCTGGTTTTGGTATCATGGAAAGTTAAAATTTTAAAGAACATAATTCCAAATTCAAAATAGGCAAATGTGTACAAATTATGCAAATTTCACGACAAAAAGGTAAAAATGCAACGCAAGCTTCCAAAAAATTTGTGATGTTTATGAACCTAGTGCAGTGTCTGTGAGAGTAGCAAAAATTTGGTTTAAGCGTTTTCAATGCGGAAATTTTGATGTCAAAGATGCACCTCGCTGTGGTCGCCCTCTTACGGATAAAATAGATGCCATTTTTGAAAAAGTGGAGCAAGATGGACATATCAGTAGTTACGACGTAGCTGAAGAACTGGGAATTGATCACAAAACAGT